>UELU01120741.1:21307-52842 GCA_900490025.1 Megastigmus dorsalis | reverse complement strand
GGGGGGGGGGGGGGGGGGGGGGAACGAAGTAGCGCGTGCATGTTTCTCCGGCTGGTGCAGCTGTTGCGTGCCGCGTGTATCAGAGAGGCGGTGGCCGAAGGCTTGCTCGTTCGGTCGGGACTCGACGCTGCAACAGCACCAAGTGAAAGTAGTGGGTAATCGGCATTTGAGAAAAATCCAAAATAGAGATCAGCACCGATGTGCCGCTGCTGCTGCTGCTGCTGCTGCTGCGCCGCGTCTACGTGTACGAGTGTGTGGCCGCGGCGGGAAATTGCGGGATCTCGTACTTGTGCAGGTTCGTTGGCATTTATAACCGATCGTATACGATGCCTTTGACGACCGTTTGTTTTGTCAAGGAGATTGGTTTATTTGTACAGGGTACGGCAGATTGAGCCGATGACGATTCTGAAGTAATGGATGATGCGGTGCGTAGGTGGGCGTGACACGGGAGGATGATTGGAATTTTCGATAAGTTCAGCTCGATCGCGTGCGTCGTTTGTATCGCGGTCTCTCGTTCGATAGCTGTACCGATGAATTTGCATGGATTTTTGCTTTGCTTACGCCGGGCTTTATTGGGATTAAATGGCAATTTTGTTACGTTGTGTGCGAGCTGCTGTTTTACGATGTTGTTAAATTGATTAATGGCCGAGCTTGTGTGCAGGGGAATGTAAAAATGACATTGCCGTGATCTACGTGTCGATGGATCGGGAGCGCGAAAAGGAATATTGCAGTCGACAGCGTTCATTTTGAGATATCTACGAAATTCTTTACGCATTTTATGTGTGGGACTCGAGCTGCTCAATTTCCTATTAAAAACAGTGCATAGTTTGTAATGGTAAGAAGCACGATTCCTTGGAGGCAGTAACATACGAGCATCTTTCAATAATATGGCCTCGTAATGCAGCCATAAAATCATAAAAGTTATAGTTTAGAAGAGATGTGAACTTTATTAATTGAGCATTTAATCTGTCTGCGAATGAATTTTAATTAATTACAAGGATTGACCAACCGAAAATTTCGTAATTTTGTACAATTTTCAACACATACCGTACGCTTTACCATGGCAATGTATTACTTGTGCGTTAAAATGAGTAATATAATGCCGCACGAATCAATTTTAAAATCATACTAGGAGACTAAAATATATCAATCAAACGCTTAAACGCAGTTTTTGAATAACTCTACTCCCATATACGAAAATTCGCGTCAAAAGTTTATAGCTTACTGTTATTTTTAGTTTGATTTACATTGCGACGCTGAGCGATACAGAAATATTTAGTCCCAACACTGTATCTATATCTGATGATTATTAATATTTTGTAATTTTATAGACACAGTTGAAGCATCAGCGATTACAAACGAACGTATAGATTTGAGCGTTACACGCGGCTAAAGAGCTCACGTAACGAAACTTTTTGATTGGCCATTTGCTAAACTATACGCCGAAGAAGATTATACAGTTGCATATATGCAAATATATACCCTTGGAAGTCATAAAACATCGATCATATCCTTTATATAAGTCGGTAAATAAACATAATCGCTCATCGACGATATACTGCACTTTGTCAAAATCCAAATGGGCTACCAAGTCGAAAAACCGCGCGTAATAGACTCGGCAGCAGCGAATAAATGAAGCTCGTGCACAGTTTGCACAGAGAACGACAGTCGACGAGGTGGCCCAAAAATGCCAATCATCCCAACGATACAGAGCCGTAGCATCCCAGGAATAAAGCGAAGAGGATAACGCATATCCAGGCTCGCGTACGCGATCGGATGCAGGCGGCGTTGCAGCGCCGAAAGTGTACGTAGCTACGTACTCTCTCTCCCCTCTGCCGTTGTCGAAGCCCTCGTCTGCGCGCGCGTCTGGCGCTTAGGAGCAGGGAGCAACAGCAGCACCAGCAGCAGCAGGAGAGCCCGTGTGTATGCCCAGGTGGAGCGGTGCAGAGGGAACTTTCAGTGGGCCCCCCAATCCTATATAAGAGAATGCCGCGCCGGTACGCCGAGATAAACCCCGTGTGTGCGTTGTCCGTTCTCCGTGTCCGACCGTCTGTGCTTTCCTCCGACGGGCTCCGACTCTTACCTCGACTCACTCGCTCCACCTATACGAGCTACCTCGCTATTCTCACGAGTCTCGCTGAATCGTACAGGTAAGTGACTACGAGGACTTTATTGCCGCGCGGTAAACGCCAACTGAGCGGGTTTGGAGGAAGTGATTTTTTCGTTGTAAGGGCATTTGAGATATATAGGGTTTGAATTTTGAATGGATAGATTAGATGCGAGTATAATGCAATGGTTTGGTGTCGTATTATGTTTTTAAATTCGAATTGGTTTGACATTTTGCTATTCTTGGGCTTTAACTTAAAATGTCGATTTTTTCCTTTCAAGTCAGAATTTCAAGTATAATTTCTTTGCATATAAGTACTTAAATTGTGTTATGAAAGTTTGAAAGATCTTTATGGGAGAATCGTGACTTTAATGCTAGACATATGCAATAGTCATAAGATTATTGACTATTACTACTTGAAAATATTGACTGTTACTACTTGGACAAAATATCATGACTATTACTACTTGAAATTATTGACTGTTACTACTTGAGCAGATTTGTACAAGGCTGGGAAAGTTTATTTAATTAAAAAAAAAAAGAAAACGGATTCAAATCTACAACCTGCGCATATACACAAAGGGAAAGTGATTATACTGCAGCTGCACTGAAATATTTTATAAAACTTTATTTATACAAGTCATGCCTTTCCTATTTCAAGATAAGTAAAAGCAAAAGAGTATCCACGGAGCGGACAAAATCTCTCGTCTTTACTATGAGAATTAATTTTCGTTGATTTACGTTCTTGTGCAGACTCTTCGATATTTGTATCGTGCACCTCTACGAGCTCGTTGCAACATCCGTCACTTTAGTATACACGAGACTGCAACAAAAAAAAAACGAGTCCGACAGATATCAAGGCGCAACGATAAAACATGATTTATCCAGTCATTAACAAAAAAAAAAGGACATATTACACTCGCCAAATATCTACATTCTATCCAATACAGCTGCACTGTGCACAAAGAAACTCGTCGGTCGCTACGGTTTTCCACGCGCAATTTACCGGTTACGCGTTGATCTCTCGTCCCGTAAACTTTCGATCCTTATATATACATACACACCTACATGTATATATATGCAAAATAAAAGGCTTCTACCGAAGCGGAAATGAATCGCATATATTAATCACTTTCATCGAGTCGACGGCAATTTAAGGTGTGTGCACTGCTGCACACGGACACACACGCGTCGTGTATTATATGTAGCGCACGTGAAACCGAAAGTGTTTATCGGCTCGTTAAAACGCCTCGAGATCAGCTCGCGAGCAAGCCTGGATATATGTATTCGGACGCGCGCGAATGCAGGAAACGGTGTTCGACGCGCGCGTGTCTTTAGTCAAAGTTACGTTCCGGCCGAGCGAGCGCCGAGGTATAACGGTGCCAAAGTCTATGTCTAAAAGCGGCTTTACACCAAGGGCACGGAGAGACTCGCTTCCAGCGGATGCGTAAGGATATTATGCCGCAAATTCTCGGTGTGCCTTCTGGACGGTTATAGCTGTATACCAAGGCGAATTTTCGTGTTTCGCTGATCGTTCGTATCCGCTTCCTTCACTTTTTCTGACTATTTCAACTATTCCGAGGTGTTTGGTAATTTTTTTTATCTCTATCCCGTGTTAAAGAAAATAAGATAAAGGGGAATTCTATATTGATCAAAGTACACATTTATAAGTGTAAATCGAATGTCGGTTATGATAAGCCATTGATATAGCCGCAGAAATGCAGAAAAAGAAAATTGAGCCTAGCAGTGCGATCGAACCTTACAGTTATCCAGACGACTTTATAAGTAAAAGTTTACCAAATTAAACATCAGCGTTCATTTATTTCGTTCTTTTTTTTTTTTGGTTCGTTATCCTTAATAGCCCAGCGTCACTTGCAATCGTAAAAGTAATTTCGCGCAGTAAATAACTCGTTTTAAAAAAATATATACGCATTATATATATATATATGTCGTTTTTGAATGCCCGCCACCTCAAAACCCACGCGAATTAACGGTATTCATAGCCGCGTTCAAACACCGCAAACTTATTCATAAAAAATTAATTTCAAACGCCCCGTATATCTATACTTCGTGGCAATATATCGAGCTAAACGTTCTAACGATTTTCGTATAAACAACAACGAAAAAAAGAACCACGACGAAATCATTTTTACACTCCAGGTTTAAAAAGTTAACGACCAACGGCAGCGCGGCCAACTCGTAAAAGAAAAAACTGCCTTTTCCGAAACTGAATTTCATCAGCTCCGCGCGCTCCTCCGTATTGGAAAGAAATTCCAGGACTAGTTTTGAAAATAACTACACGCACGCATAGACGTTGGGCTACACGCGCGCGGATTAATTTGAATCGATCGACGCGCGTCCATCTGCGAGAGTCTACGATTTTATATAAAAATATATCAGGGCGGTGCGCGCGTGCGAAAACTGCCTTCCTCGAGGCCTTACGAAATCCCCGGCTGCAATTACGTCGTTATACAGCGTACAATCCGACCCCAACGTTCTCCTACACTCCACTACAGTATATATATATATGCAAGCTGGCGAAGCGGTGGTGTAGTCGCCGATGCTGCTGGTCAGTATAACAAGCGTCTCGGCTGCTCTAGATTTCCTTTTTCAAATGCGCGCGCTCGCAAGAGAGAGAGAGAGAGAGAGAGAGAGAGAGAGAAAAACGGGTTCGGCTCTCCTAGGAGACTATATGCCATAGAGGCCCCCGTAAGAGACGCCGAGCAGCAGCAGCGCAGCCCTGTTATGTATGTGCGGCCTGTGTAATGTACTATATATCGTCAACTGCTCGCCTCACATATATGCGCGCCTCTCTCTCTCTCTATATATATATATGTATATATGTATATGTATATACATTTTACCCACCGGACAACTATCTCCCCTTTCGCGCGCGCCGATGCTTGCGTAATTTTCTCGTGTGTGTGTGTGTGTGTGTGTGTGTATCTGTGTGTGCTATATACATACGTGGTTAATGGTTTGCGGCGATCGAGCGATTTTTTTTCCCTTTCTTTCTTTCTTGTTTTTGGTTCGAGATGCTTGTGATTTTTTAGTGAAGGGGACACCTGCTCTTTTTGTCGGCCGCTGGTGATTGATGGGTCGCACCGGGGTGGGTATATAAGTACACTTCAAAATTGCTGGGCTGCTAGGTATTTTGTAGTTAGAGGGGAATTTGGTTCGGGTTGTCCGGTAATGCGGCTTGTCGACGCGTACATGACTTTTTCTTGCTGTTAAAACGGGCCGTAGAGAGTTTGCGGGCGTTTGTTTAGGGAAACTATTAGTCGTTGGAGCGGCCAATCGAGCTGGCGATGTGATAAATTGTCCTTTTTAACATATTCATAAGGTGACAAACTCTCACGTAATACACCGGAATGCAGAAACTAGTTTGAAAAACTAGATTATATATGTATATGATCGTTATGTAACGATCATTTTTCGAACTGTTAACATATAAGTACTTGATACTTTACAGCATTTCCATTTGGAGTCGGAAAAAAAAGAAAACCAACATTCTAAAAAGCTTTCGATAATTCGATTTACTACAAACTGTATCGGCAATGCGAATGCGGGGAAACGCGTTTTTCACGACTTTATATATGCGTTTAATTATTCGGCGAGATTATTAATAAAGTTTTCGAGTCGGAATACTACCGCGTGCGGCTCGAATTTTTACGGATTCAGCCGCGGTAGAAGTTTTATCGGGGGCAACTGGTGGCCCGTGTCCCTCTACATCCACATACACACGCGCGCGCGTACAAATTGAAATTACTTTCTCAAATTGCTAGAAAGCGTGGAAACGTGAAAGGTTCACCAAAGTAATCGGTTCATTTCGTTTTCTTTATTTTAATACGAGAGCTATACCGCGTGGACGCGGAGGGGGCGAGTCTGATTAGAGAAGGACGTTTGTTTTTCCATCGAGCGTGGCGAGAAGAAAGTGTAAGCAGTTATGGAGCTTTCTTTATTTCGTCAAAAAGAATCTGTGTTTTGATCGAATTGAGATCGCGACTTTTTGAGAGTCATACGATTACGATAAATAGTTCGATGTTTCGGGTTGTTGTGTAATAATCGATTGAAATTCGAAATGTGAATAAAAAAGTAGAAAGTATGTACTGGAAAGCTATGTAACGCTCGAAAATTCAGTCGGTGATTATAAAGGTAACACACCTGTTACTACATCTGTATATCGTAGATTCGCGCATAACTTGAACTGTACAGATTGTTTACGAATTTCATTTGATTCTTCTCGTTAACCGTATAAGCCCCGGAAGTTTGGTGCCCTGTTTTACGAGCCAATAGGATCTATTCTTATCCCCGGCACTTTGCATTTTTTTTTGCTTCGGTTACTGATTTTCTACACCAATTTGGGAGTGAACCGGCAGCGGAATAAAACTCGTGCGGAAATCAGCTTTCGACTTTTCGCCAAATTATGTTATACCAGCTATACGTGCATTATAATACACGTCCGCATTGCGGACGAAACCATAACGATTTCGAGAAACTCCACCGCGTATTATCGTATATAGATCGAAAAGCGTTTAAACTGTTTCTTTTTTTTTTGCCTGTCCTTTCCAATTAGCGGTAAATGTATATACAAGGATTCCAAACGGACGATTTAGTACGTGCATCGCGTGCATTCGATAAAAAGAATACTCATAGCCAAGTGTTTCCGCGACGTTCTTGTCGAAAAGCGTTTACGATGTGATAAAATCCACGGCGAAACAATGCGCCGGCCCATACAATACGGGACCAGTTTATATAAAGCCCGCAATAACACATCCGAGTCGGCTATAATAAAAATAAAAAGCTTTAAACTCTCATTGAACGGCCAGGCCATAATAAGTGGTCGTTAAAGTTCGACGAGCCGCAAGGAGGATCTATATGTATTTATATGATATTTTCGTCGTGCAAAAAAGACGGAAACCGATACATTTTATTCGCGAGACGGGATTTTAAATGCGAATGGTCATTATCGGCGGGAATAAAGTCAGCCGATTTCTCCGTTGCTCTACACACACACACACACACACACACATACACACACACGCACATATATAAACATATACACACGATGGAAAGAGGAACATAACTCAGTTTTATTAGAGTCGCCGCGGAGATCTGTCTTGATTATAGTGATTTGACCGTTTCGGGACCGATCCGTCAATCCGCGCAATCAAGAATAATCGGCCATTGCTTCCTTTACTTTTTTCTGTCTTACCTTTTTATTTCGATGCACCGGTTCATAAGTTTGCTTCCACATTCTCAATTTCTAATCGGAAGCTTTGTATATATATGTGTATATATATACATACCTGTATCGTTTATGGCGATAGCAGCGGGTTTGACATGTCGCTGAAAAATAGCGGCAATTATCTGCCGAGGATCGATAATTGTTCCTAATCGATTGGCTGCACGATCGCGTGAGACGACTTGAGAGAAGAGAGAGAGAGAGAGAGAGAGAGAGAGAGAGAGAGAAAGAAAGAAAAAAAAACACTCCACGCGAGAATCAACGACGCTTGACCAGGTATTGCCATTGCGGCGACATTTATGCGGCCAATTTTTTACACCTCCTTTTTCCTCGCTATATACCACGTTATGTTTACGCAAAAATTAAGGTGAAGCAACGGGGGGAAGCTTTAAAAGTATTTTAGAATCGATCGGCTGCCGATTTGTCTATAGGCTTGAATGGCTTGATGGGTTCTTGCCATTGTCTATATAATCGCGATTCAGCGTCATTGTGCGTTGCTTATTTTTTTTTTACTGGTGCCGAATTATTGCCAAGGAAATCATTTATAGTTCGATCGGCGGCGGGGCCTGTGCTCTTGTTGCTCTTATTTAGTTACGTTTCGCAGGAGCAAAGAGTTGCGAATTATCGCGGGAGGATAACGAAACACAAATTGGGTCGAATTTCGTTTATAATTATGCAGGTTGCGTCAATGCTATCGGTCGATCGTTCCTTTTTTTTTTCATGACTCAATGGCTTTATGGACGCGCGGTTTGCTACATACCTAATATTGACACTTATTCTTTTAATACTTTTTTACTTAAAAAGACATTAAAACCTGCACTGTGTAATAATGATATACTATAATCTCCGCGTGTACACTATACACTTGTTGGGCGCATTTATTGCCCGGGTGCACAAAATAATAGGAGTTATTTTGTTTAATAGAGTCATTGAATCGAATTTAGATATAGCCTAAGGACTATAGATATGGGCCTCTAGGCCTTTAAACTACTGGTATTGTTTCAGCGATCACTGCGATTTTAGTTATACATTTTGTGTAAGCGGTTTCGTTCACACCGATTGCCTTATCCATTTATAATACTTGGAACTGCACCGTTAATGAACTTTCCTTTACATTTGCAAATATGTATATACAATCGAGAGTTAAATAAGCTAACTGTTCCACTCGTAAGTTGATTTGCTTAAAAAATCAATAAATTTTGAAAGAGTAAACACTGTTTTTAGTATCTCGAACAAGCGGCCCTCACTTATGCGCGCGCGTTTAGCATAATACTAAAAAAATAATTGCAGCAAAAATGAAGAAACAGTGCTATACACCCGAACATATAAATACAGGAAGATTTACCTCTGTGCAGCTAAACATAAAGAAAAGTACTTTGACATAACAATAACTCGAAACGGGTTTTACGCGGGAAAGGTTTACATAAATAATATTCACGGTGAGTATATATACGACTTTTTGTGCAGCCGTAGAATTGTTAACACATAACCGCGGACGCTATAGACCTTAAAAATACTCTTCTCCATATCTCTCGGTCCCTCCGGTACATAAGAAAAACTGCATATCGAACCTCGGACTCGCGAGCGAGTCACGTTTGCCCGCACAGAGAGAAAGAGGGAAAAACAAAAAGAACAAAAACAACAAAAAAAAAAAAACGATAGGCAATTACATCCCGCGTTTTATAAGTATCGGACGCGAAGGAGTGAAAATCATGTTTTCTATCGCTTCTAGGAAGTGGAGAGATACATATAGGAGCCGCGGCGCTCCTGCACATATATAGGATAAAAAGCGACGTCCCGCGAGATAAGCGCAAACGGCTGCGAGACGCGCCTTATGTATGCACACACACTCACACACACACACACACACACACACACACACACACACGTACGTGCGAGTTCATTGATACAAATTGTATTTTTATGCGCTCCCTCTCACTTTCACTCGGGGGGGCATAGCGCGCGGGAGTCTCGGTCCACTTCCTAATGATCGGCGAATGGGATCCTTAGGCGGGTATATAAGTAAACGTTGCGCTCGTGGAATGTGCCGCCGTCGTGTATCTCGTTAAGTCAGCCGTGTATAATATAATACCGCTATAAGTCCGCGCGTTCTTTCGTTATCATCGTCGGGGGGGTAGGAAAGGCTCTGTTCTTTTCTTCTTTTTTCCCCCCCGTCTGTCACGGTATAATTACCGTCAAAGCGCAGCTGAGAAAATTGGGAGCGACGTTGAAAGGGTATAACCGCGACGATGATAGAATGCGAGATTTTACGGGTTTTCGGGGGAGTAATTAATCTGGACGTGCGCAAGAGTTTCGTTGGCTTGCGGAGTATAGCCTTTTAGACAAAATGGGCGGAAAGTTGCGGGAGTCTGGATTTCGATTGCGGTGATTCGTCGTGGGAAAGGACGCGAGTCGAGTCGAGTCGTTGAGCTGTGCACGCGAGACATAAAGTCCGCGCATATCGTAACGTATGCTTACGTCGAAAAAGGATAAGAGCTAATAGAGGCGCGCGACAACTGCCGAAAGTAACGGAATTGCGGCTGCTATATAGGAATTAGGAACGAGCGACGTTCGAGTACCTTCTTTTACTACTCATGTTTTTTTTTTTTTTTTGAGTAACAATTGACCCTCGTGCGCAACGATACTTTTTTTTTACGATTCCGCAGTCAATTACGATTTCATCAATAAAATGTTATAGCGCGGCTTCTTACAAAAATTCCTTGGAAAGTTATTCGCATTATTCCGCGTACGCATATATTTCCTGCGAGGAGAAAAGGAGAAAAAAAAAATGATAGAGCCTGAAAACAATCGGCAATAATACGACTTTCCTCGTGGCACTGTAACAGTAAATATTCCACGAAGAATATACGCATCGCGTGGGACCGAGTCGCTTTATTACACTTCACACGTATATAGGAGGTAAGAAAAGATTATTCGTCGTCTACATTTCCCTCTCTCGTATATACACGAAATCGTAACGTTACGATGCAGTTACGGAATGTGCCGAGCCGCAGCGGCGTAATAGTTGTAAAAATATAATCATCGATATAATAATCCGAGCGCGATTATTGCTCATGCAGCGGCGGCGACGGCGGAAAAATTTAATTGGCTGCACTCTAGCGGCGGGTGCGCGAGCCGTAAAACGAGTATTATGATCGAGACACACCGCATCGAGAGTAATTATTGATATACATGAAAGTCCACGTGATTTGTATGGTGTATTATCGCCACGGTTATAATCCTTGCGACGTAACCCGTTTCCTTTTTATTTCCTTATTTAAACCACGTATTCTTTTTCGAAAGCAAATCAGTCCATCTGGTTGCGTAAAAGTGCACAAAGAGCCTTGAAATTCGGCGAAAAAATTTGACGGACGAACGAGACGGAGTCGCTGATACACACTCGCCCCCGATGTCCGAATAGCGGATATAGAAGGCCAACGATCGAATCCTCAAAGCAAGAATGCGCTTCGATTTACATATACATGTATAGGAAAACTTCAAAAGGTATAGGCAACAACTAAAACGTATACTCTCCATTTCGCCTATAAGAACTAGGTATATAACACCGCACACATCGTTCGCGTTTCTCCTCGACTTCGCGCGATCTACGGAGAAAAAGGGAAGCGTTCGAGGAATATTTCCGCGTTATACATGGAGGCCCCAAGCGCCGGTATATCCTTAGGGGCGATCGGTAGGCGGCCACGCATCGCGTTTACGCGTCCAAATGGAGAAATTAACGAGCTGCGATTGAGTCGCGCGCTCGCAGGTGGCCACACACACACACATATATAGTATACACGCACGTGGGGGCAGAGATCGAGTGTATCCCGAGCGTCGTAATTCATGGTAATCGAATGCGGGAGAGATATACCAGGAAGAAGCGGAGACAGGCGGCACAGGTCCTCGGTGCCGATCGCGGCTGCTGCACAGCCGTACAGCGTGACGCAACAACGCGTTTATTAACGGCGAGCCTGTACACATTGTTGCCGCGCGACTCCCGCCGCTGCAAAAGCAACGATATTTAATTATGCATTTCCAAATGGCTGCAGTGCTCGCCCGCGCGCGATTAATGTCCGCGTAATGCTCGTTACTTTGTCCCAACTGGAGAAGAAGCTTTTTTTCCCTCTCTCTCTCTCTCTCTCGCTCTTTACCTTCTAAAGTAAATGCCGCGGAGCAGATTTGGAAAGACCGGCTGCATGTATAGGATAATCTTTCGAGCGATCGTAAATCAACCCCCTTTTTAATTTGATTAAAAAATTGCCGTCCTGGATTTTTCACCGTGTGCGAGACTTTGAGTAGCCGCGTCGAGTAGTTGAGTTTGAGAGATAATAATGCAGCCGAGTGACGCGCGGTACCCGAGTGTGTCACAGTATTTAAGTAGATACCTATACGTGCGGGATATGTCGAGACGTGCAGCCGAAGATTAGAGCCTGTATGTATACATGTATATTTAAGTGCCTCGCTCCGTGCATATTATTTAGATCCGTATCAAAGCTGGAATAATTGATCAAGATACAATAATGCTGTCGTGTAATTATGGCAAAGCTGTCGTTTTAAATCACTGACAAGTAAAAGTGGTATATGCGCGGGTTCTTCGACCTTTCAAGACTCTCGTGTCAATGTAACAAAATGCACCGTATAACGCCAATACAATCGATCGGCAATTATAAATTTCCTAATTGAGAGGTAGCACCATTTAAAATCCCCCATAAAGGTTTAATTTATAAAAAAGTTCACGATTTAATGGTTCGATAGCCCGCGTTATACACGCGGTCGCAACGATGCCCCGTACACAATGTGAGAACGTATCACAACCGCTTACACCTCTGACCCTTGGCAAGCCAAAGAAGAGCCGTGCAGTTATACACACGACAATACGCAAACACCCCCGCGTACCGATCGCGGGTTTACAATTGCACTCGTGCGGCGCTGTCACAAAGCGCAGATATCCATACATGATTAGTTCGCACACAATGCAAACTAAAGAGAAACTTGTCGTTTGCTCGCGGTGAATTTACCCATTTTTATCACCAGCTGCTGCGACGGAATGGATGTATGTATATATCGTAGTTCGTTCGAGAAAATAACTCCGCCCGGGAGAGGAGAATATGTCGAGAAGGGAATTGTAGCGTTCGAATGATGAGGCGACGCGAACGTTTAAAGCTTCTGCAACACTACGTATACCACACTCGGGAAACAATATGTCGAAAATTTTAAGCCTTTGGCGAGGCCGCAACCATCGTATCTCGACGTGTGTACAGCCAGCTAAATCTCGGATTTCGCGTATATACGCGATACCCGTAACAGTTTTAGTCTCTCCGCACGCAGCATTTATATTTCTTTACCATCTCGTAAATTTTTACGCCTCGAGAGAATTCCTCGCTAACGAGCCGCCACGGCAGCTGCGCTCGAACTCTAATTCCAGGTTTCCTTAACAAAAAAAAAAAAAAAATGAAAAAAAGAAGAAAAATTTGCACACATCCTCGAACGGCCAAAACTAAGACCTGAACAATGCCATCGCGCCATTGTAAATGGCAAATCCAAATTTAGCGCGCGCATAAACCTCAGCCACTCGACAAAGAGAGAAGAAAAAAATGCCGCATTTTGCCGTGGCCGCGCGATGCAATTCATATTCCCAATTCCATTATTACGAGCGACCGCTGCCTTGCACTTTTCGACTATATAGTTATAAAACTACCCACACCGCGCATTGCAGCTCTCAGAGGGAGAGAGAGAGCGGATTTTCACCGAGTTCCCAGGGCCGTAAAAGCTTTAGTCGACAGACAAAAATGTCTTTAGTCGCGCATCGCATGTTCGCGTCGCGCGGTAGTTATACATGTGTAACAAGCTCTCGATTCATTACCCGCGAGCTCCGCCAACTTTCAAAACATTCGTTTTCTGAGGAGAAAGAGAGTCACGCCGTGCACACGTACACGTACATTTATTACCTTATAAAGCTCTCTCTCTCTCTCTCTTTCTTCCTGCGATGGGCAAAAATATTATACGAGTCTAGAGGAGCTGCAGTGTAGCAGTCGGAAGAAACGGCGGAATGTCTCAAGCTGCAGTGTGTATACATATATATACTTGATATATATATATACGTCGGGGAGGCATTTAACCGTGACGCAGCTTAGCCGCGAGCACGAATTTCGAAATGCTATATGCGCGCGGCGGCAGTCCGGCATTTTTTTCCACTCTCTCTCTCTCTCTCTCTCTCTCTCTGTCTCTGTCTCCCCTCGTTCTTTTCTTCTGCCACGCTCAATCGACTCCTCGGTTTGTAGGTAGGCCATACCTTTGTGTCGCTGTGCTTCGAACTGCCTTTTTATTATACTACTCTTTGGTAAAGCCACGGAGTTTGGCACGGGGAAACCAGTCGAAAGTAACGCGCGGGTTTTTGCTGAAATTATGAAAAACGTCGAGGGGGATAAAAGATGGATGAGGCTATCGATCAACTACGTGACGAAAGAACCGGATTCATCGCAAACAGAGAATATTTTGAAACATTTTATTTTCCAGAAACGAGTTGCTTGGTTTTTATTGTTAAATATTAGCGCGGCACGTTAGCGATTCTTTTGAATCGTCATTGGCATGACAAAACTTGGAAATACACGAGGATATATATATATATGGGTCAAGCTTCCTCTATACCTAATGAAAATTACAATATATGCGGTACTTTTGCATTTCGCTTCTACGGACAATGAAATAAGCGGTGAAACTGTACGGAGAGCAATCGCGTAGTTCTTTAAAAGCGTAGCTGCTAAGCCACACGAGATCTAATGGAAAAGATTTTCATCTCGTGTGCAGAGTATATAGAAACGATTAGAAAGGCAGCTTATTTCGCGCGATATACGATTTAAAACGTTGCTCTACAGCGCGCGATACAGCAACTATATATATACATATAGATAGGCAGTATGGCAGCGCGCGCGTCATCGTCACTTTTCTCGCTATCGATATAAAACTGCCGAAGCTCGGGCTTAATTGATTTGCTCGACAATAACGGTACGTAGAGATACGACGCGTCATTGAGCCACTTGTCTCGGGAGGCCGAGTTCCATCGAGCGCATCGATAGCGCGCGACTTCGCGTCTGCCGCGCGCGCTCGAGAAAGTTTAGCGCGCGCTTTCCACGTTTGCGCACAGCCGTATAGCTTCTCTCTCTCTCTCGTCTTCATTCACAGTATCGGGAGTAAACAGCTGTTCGCGTGCGATCCACCGCCAGAGAGAGAGAGAGAGAGAGAGAGAGAGAGAGAGAAGTGTTTTTCGCTCTCGAAACGACGGATGCGCGCAAACTCGCTGAACCGGCGCGCTTCGCCGATAAGATGCTGTATAATGTGTGTATAGGCGATTCGTCTGGTGCAACTCTCTCGTGACGAGCGTGAGTCACACTCTCGACACGATGCTCTCTTCTCGCTAGCACTCGTTCGGATAGATCGCTCAGGCGCACGCGCGCGAAATCGCTCGTTTTCTCCTCTCTGCTCTTTTTTCTTTTCTTCCCTTGGCTCATCCGTCTCGGAGCGGCGCCTCTTCACGTTCTATTTATAGCCGGCCGTGCTATATTTTCCATTCATATTGATAAGTTACGCGATATCGCGTGCTCTCTTAGGCGTGACATCACGCGACAGCGATGATCGTTCTTTTTTTTCTTTGGCTATGCAGCCTCTCTGAAATTGATAAATTCAAGGTGATATTTCGTTGCCGTATAATTGTAATCGCTTCGCTTGTACGGAGGGGACGCGACTCGGATAGACGATGCACTTTTATTCGCCGCTGTATTATACTCACTTACGGTCAGCGGCCGCGAGCTGAAAGTGGAAAAGACACGGCGTGTGCGAATAGCGGCTGCAAGTCATTTTTCACTAGAAAACGTTTCCGCGGATAAAGGCCCGAGCAAATGTAAACTGATTTCTCCGGCGGACCGAGGCGAAACTCTCGCAAGCTGTATAAGCGTTGTACGGCTGTGCGCGGCGCAGTCAACGAGACACATGTAGAAAGCGCGTATATAGAGCCATTATTATTGGGATATATATATCTATATATATATATATATATCGGAACGAGAGAGGCTTGAATCGGCGGCAGGATATTTTGCATCGGCGTGGCGCGTTCAAAATTAATCCCTCGCTACATGTACGAAATTGCGGGAGAGGTGGTTCGCCGACTTGTGTCCGTCTATATTACAGCGAGGAGAAACTCTATATACGCGATCGCGACTAAAAATAGTCGTATACCGTCCCGCCCGCGGATTTAATTCAATGCCAGGAATTATTCGCGAGTTTCGCCCGTTTTACATACGGTGACATGCGCGTCGTAATTCCATATCATTGCACGCGACCATATATATATGGATTTGTATAATCGCTTTAGATTTGCATACGTACTAGTTTAGATACGAATATTATATGATCCGCAACTACCTCGTACGAGCAAGGATATGTCCCGACAACTAATATACTAGTATTTGGTGCGTGATTTTTAAACGCTTTGTTTTCATTCGTTCGAATCGTGTAGGAAACGGGCCGCTGCCTTGTAAGTACATAATACGCGTTTTTATCGACTCGAGCTAGAGGAAAGTTAATAAAACTAATATTTGCAGCTGCTTAAACGCATCCCGCGAGTCAGTCAACGGACTGTGCGCACTTGCAGCATCGAACGGGGAATCGCCGGCTCTAAACTCTCGCGCGACACTACAGCCACGCATAATTTAAATGCCACTTATTTCGTGCCTGAAAACAATTAATATGCACGTATACGCGTGTTTTTTGAGGACACGAGAGCGGCGCATCCTCCTTTCTACCCGGAGTCATAAAGCTCGCCTGGCACCATCAATTTATACCTCTGCATCTTACCGAGAATAAAGACGAAGCTCCGTAAAAGCGAGCGTTTCTCTCCGCGAGCGATAAGAGCGTCATAGCACACGGCACTTGGCCGCGGCGCGTCGCGCGGACGGTTCGAACGATGCTGTAAGTGCATCGCTCGGCGCGAGTACTGGGTCACGGGCACACGCGCACACACCGAGAGCAACGAGTCTCGTGACCGACAGGCTGCGCTTTCTCGAGATTGCACCTGCTCTCCTCTCCTGTACACTCTCGTCGCGAGTCATCGAACAAGCGTATATATACTCTGTACAGGTGGTGTTATATAGACTCGGTGGCCTTGCGCGTTTTAGGGCTGATGGGGATTCGCGATTGGAGTCTCGCAACGGCTCTTCGAAATCTTTCCCCGGCCATTTTGTGCGGCTTTGCATTTCAAAAGCTCGCGCTGTATAATTTATGGGTGGGAAGGTGCGCCAGCTCTTATTTATCACCCTGCTTTTAAAGCTCTATAATGAAACGTGTTTATTATGAAGTTTTACCGAAGTGCTGCTAGACGAAGTCCTCGATTCAACCTAAAGCTCATGAGTATTATTATATGTATAATATGTATAGGTATCAAGATCAAGCAAAAATTCACTTTCCGTTCGTTCGTCTCATACGAAGCTCGCTCTCTTGGTCTAAACTAAAGCTTTGAAAAAAAGAAAGAAAAAAAAAAGTAAGAGAACAGAATCAAGCGATGTATTCCGTCTGTCCAGGTGAAAGCTTCGAAGATGTTTAGGCTGTGCCTAGTGCTCTGGACAGCCGCGCTGGCCACGGCTCAGTACGACAGCATCGAGTCGCGCTCGGTCGCCTATCCGAGCAAGTCGAGCATCGGCTCTCTCTACAGCGGCTTCGGCGGCTCGCCCGGTTACCGCGACAACAGCTACGAGGACAACGCCGTCACGCCCACACCCTCGCCCACGCCGATCTACAGAAATCCAAGCTCGTCTCAGCAGGTCAGTCCTCAAAGACGATATTCCAAAGTCCGTATGTTGTACATCTTGCTAAAACCATTGCTAAAACCATTTCGTTTGCAAATGCCCGCAGCAGGTGTACAGAAAGCCGTCGGGGGTGATCGACGCGTCGCGCGAGTATCAGCACCAGACGCCCGTCAGGATCAATCAGCAGCAGCAGCAGCAGCGCCAGCAGATCCGCGGCGGCGGACCGCAGCAATTCAAGAATGGCAAGGTAAATTGAACTATGATCAAAATCTCGATAACCAAGTACTCGATTATCCCCGAGACACTGAGAAAGTAACGAGGACACTCTGTACGCATTGTGTAGCCGACGCTGTTGCAGCTCGAGGAGGAATTGGAGGAGGAGAAGGAGGAGCCCGATCGTCTTAGTCTGCTGCTCCCCCAGAGCAAATTCGACTGCGTGGGAAAGCAGACCGGCTACTACGCCGACGAGGAGCTCAACTGCGAGGTCTTCCATTACTGTCAGGACAACGCCAAGCACTCCTGGATATGCCCCGAGGGATTCACCTTCCACCAGGTATATATTCATGCTAGGACGTTCCTATACGCGTTGCACACTGTCGGGATCTGTCGTGTGGCGATCGCGACTTTTTACCATTTGAAAAAATGATCGCTCTAGGAATCGTCTTTGTAATGCGCTAATTTTCAGGTGCATCTGATTTGCATGCCACCGAGCGGCGACATCAACTGCAAGAAGAGCTCGCAGTACCACTTCGTCAACGAGTACCTTTACAAGCCTCTGAATCTCGATGAGGCCGAGAGCAAGCCCAACGTCACCCTTCGATACAGCGAGAGATACTTCCCATCTGACATTTACACGGACGAGCGCGAAAGCAACGAATACCGCGCGAGCTCCTCAGCTCCGGTGCGTCGACCGGTAAGATAGTCTCCGTACATATATATACAGTTTGTTTAACAAAAATGCAGAGAAAAAGGTCAAATATGAAGGAAAGAAAAACTCTGACCTTGTAATATTCGCAGGTCTACCTGGCACAGCAGCCCATCCCAACGATCAATAGTCTGCCAAGCGGTGGCCGTCCACATACATCGTCATCGTCGCCCCAATACCGCGTACCCGTTAACCAGGTATTCCGCAGTCCCGAGGAGGTCAACATTCCCCTGCAGCAGAGACGACCGCAGCAACAGGTGCCTCAGGGATTAAGGAGGTTCCCTCAGGTCAGACCTGACGAAGAGGACTACGAATAGATGTTTTATTATTGACATCGCCTTGCGAGAGGAGGACATCATCCTCCTTCCCTCCACCACTCCCCATCCCCTGGATCGGTCTTTTGCAAAGAAAGACGGTCTTTTTTTTTTTTTTAAATCTTTTTAAGAGAAACTCTGAAAAAAGTTGAATTACGTTGACCGCTCGATGGGATTACCGTTGATTGGCATTCTTTTTTTATTTCATTGAAATTTAAATTAGGCGATTATTTATTTTTACGTAAAAGAACAAAATTATTGCGCAAGTGCTTTGAGATCAAAGTGACGAATTTGGTTTCGAGTTTTCTTTCAAGTTTTTCGATAGTGATACAGATCAAAATTATTATATCTCGGACGTGAATGATTTAACGATTCAAGCGAATGATGAGTTAAAAAATGCATTATTTAAATTAATAATTTTTTTTTTAATTTCTCACGAAAGTAAATAGAACCGACTTAAAAATTGATAGTCTCGTTGCTAGATGACGATAGTGTACAGCTTTGTGAAATATTATACACATCGGTCGCAGACTTTTTTCAGCGTTTAACAAGGCCCTGATATTGCCGCATTGCTATATCAGCTCGATCAGTATATCATTTACATATTGTCATCCTTAAATCACATTATTATTTTCTAACTTTTTATATAATATTATTTAAGCGTGTATCTCATTAAGTATTCGCAATGTAGCTTTATACAAAAGAAAGAAATGTAAGAGAGCGAGAAACTTGGATATAGGCGAGGCCAGTCGCTATATGGGATCTTTTTTTTTCACTTGCCGCGGCGTTCAGCGTGACGACAAGTAGACGAGATTACGAATACGCATGGTTGTATATATATTGTATTGTAATCAGCGATTAACGAGCTGAGCATGGAAATACGAGTGATATTCACATGTAATCATAGAATATTTTTGTCGCCGTATGTGTACCTAAAGTGTATACTTTATATTTAAACTATGAAAATATGGAAAATAAATTGTTATTGTGTTTTTTTTAAACAATCATTTGTTTTCATTTGTTTATGATCCTCATACTGCACTGCACGCTGACCAATCCACATTCTAAAATTAATTTATTATTATATCAATTTAGAGTAAATATTTGTTCTAATAATATAGTTACAATAATAACATTTGCTTATTTAAATATTTACTTGAGATGAGTAAGAACTTTTGTGCACACTAAAGTAATTATTAGAATAAATTATTACAGAAAAATTATAAATTCTGAAAACCATTTTAATAAAAAAGCCGCTGCCAATATATTGACACTTTACTTCCTAAAATAAATAAAAAATAAATAAAATTTGTATAATATACAGATATATATATATATATATATTTATTACAAAAAATTATGTTAATATAAGTTATCTTTTTTTAATATTATCAATATAACTATTTTTTAGTTATATTGATTACATATATATATGAACTTATAATTCAATAAATTATATTTTAAATCCATCAAATCATTATTGAAATATAAATATTTGAAAAACATCTTATAAATCAGAAAAATTGAAATTTCTTCAAAACTTATTAACGAAATGAATATAAAAAATATACAGCTCTCAAGGAACAAAAATGCTATTTATATAGCAGCGGTACACCCGTTATCGAATCCGATCGAAAACCGATTTTTTTCACAATATTGTTAATTTTTCAAAAAATATAAAATATTAATTCCTGAAAATTTAACAGATTCACGTTAAGGGGACGTCGGAGTCACTAAAAATTTAAATTTCCCGCCCTTACTACATCGAAATACCTACAAGGTTTTTCAAACTTTTCTCTTTAACAAATTAACCAATTGACTTGAAATTTTAGGAGATGATAGAATGATCATAATTGAAGCGCGCTCAGCCCTGAAATTACCAATAAATTGCGTAAATATAATATTTTTAATTTGAAATATAATTGCAAAGTGAGAATCATGCCATCTCTTGGATTGAATTGAAATCAGTACAAATTTGGTATTTTCTTCTCTAGCTTCGATATTGTTTTAGTTTTCGGAAATTTCTGGGCTGAGCGCGTTCTATTTATGATCATGCTATCATCTCTAAAAGTTTCAAGTGAATTGGTTAATTTGTTAAAGAGAAAAGTTTGAAAAACTTAATGTCGGTAAAACAGGCGACTCCGGCATCCCCTTAACAGAAAAAAATTTTTCTCACAGATACAAAGCTTTCTCTCTGAGGAAGAAATAAATATATTATTATTAATAATAAACAGTTATTATTGTGGTTCTGTTAATTCACAAAATTCAATTTCTTCTCTCGAAAATAAGATTATTTGAATATTTAAGAAGCGGTCCAAATTTATAGTGCAGCGGAAGTACGCCTTTTAAAATCAAATATGTCGTTCTCATGATATGCGGTATTAAACTTCGGTAATAAACTTCGGTAAAATTGAAAAGCGCCATCTTTGCTGTTTAAGCTGCCTTTTCAATTTTCATGCTGTCGCTGGGACGCTTTCGCTTTGACGCTCGTTCTCGTACAGTGTATTGTTAGCCTTTATGATACTCGGCTCGGCTCGGCCAACTGATCGGCGGGACGACCACACCACGCGGGAGGGACGCGAGGACGACGCATCGGGATTCGCGTCTGCGCAGTTTCGTATACCTATGGTTATAACTGGGAACAAATTTATTTTTTTCTGTGGAAATAATCGTTCGGAAACATGGCGATCGTTGTTACGGACGACGTTTTCTGTACCTATTCGCGTTCCTTTATTTTCATCTTGTAATAAGTGTCCTATGTGATATTCTAACTACTACCTCAGTGTCTTACAGTCATTTGTCTGTATCGACAAAAAATACTGGAAAACCGAGAGGTTCTCTCGATTGCGTGCGCGGGGTTGAATACACGGATTATATCTATATCGTTTCGTTTCTGACGGTGACGACGCGCCCACATAGTGGTTGATATATTTTTCACGTGTCCTCGCAACTGTTCAGGGAAGACGCTCCGCTGGACTAATTATGGCTGCCGCCGCGGCTGCTGCGCTGCTCGATGAGCTTATGGGGAGGAACCGCAATGTTCTACCCAACGAAAAACCAAAGGAACTTAACTGGGAAGATCCCGAGGTAAGCCCTAATCTAATACTTGCTTAGATCAGCCTACCGGCCTTTTCCCTACTTTTTTGGAATATCGTTGAATTTTAATGTTTGGTCATCCTCGTACAATTAGTTTGTTAGATGTTTTTGCTGTACTCAGAGAAATTGAAATAGATTTATGAAATAAAAAATGACAGTATGATGCTTTATTCGATTCTGAAGGTCAGTTTTTCATTTTAGTTTTGTAAACTGTATCTTGTCAAATTCTGTCCACACGACTTATTTGTCAATACAAGAGCGGACTTGGGAGCGTGTTCAAGAGTACACGATGATGAGGCTAGAGACCTCTTTGAGAAAGCTCCTTACACTTATCGTAAACAACAATATGAAGATGAATTTATCAGATTTTGCCAAAGCATGCTCAGTGAAGTTGAAAGAAAAATTATTAAAGGAAAGCAACGACTTGCGCTGATTGGAAGAACAGAAGCGGTACGTTACCCACTCAAGTTTTGATATGTTTTCAATGTATTAGTTTTATGTATTGCTTTTTTAATTAAAATTATTTTAATATTCTCCACAAAAGAATGATTTAAGATTCGAATATCTTAGTTATTCATAAAGTTATATAACATCTGTATAGGTGTTAGCATTTTTTGGATCACATTACTTTCAAGGAATGCAGTATGTGTAATATCCAATTATTTTAGATTTCTTATTTTTGCAGCCAACTTTGTCTCCTGCACAAACTCAGAAAAATGAAGAACAAATAGCATTATTAACAGAAAAAATTAATAAACTGGTAGAAGAAGCTGAACAAAGTGGTATACAAGGAAATGTAGAACAAGCACAAGGCTTAATGCGTCTTTGTGATCAGTTGAAGGAAGAAAGAGAGACCTTACGCAAATCAAACGATAACAGTCATTACAACCAGGTGAATGATCTGAACTGGGTATGCTCCTATATTCTTTTTACTTGTAATATAATAGTTAATGGTTCAAATTACTTTTATACTTTATGACATCTGAACTATGCTTTTGAACTATGCTTCATTCAAGGAAATGTTATATAATTTTCTTTGACTGTTTTTAATTCGTAAAAAAAATTTAAAAATATAGAGCATATCCAATTATGAAAGTAGCTTTGTAAAACATGGACTAGTACTAAATATATTTTGAATTTATTTTAGACTGCAGAATTAGCTGCTGCTCAAGAAAAGCAAATGGAAGTTTGTGATGTCTGTGGTGCATTCCTTATTGTAGGTGATGCTCAGCAAAGAATAGATGATCATCTTATGGGAAAGCAGCATGTTGGATATGCTAGATTAAAAAGTGCTTTACAAGAGATTATGGTAGGTTATAGAAATTTATTTAGGCAGAGATATGAATTAAAATATTAAAAAACAGTTACAATAACATGGATTGTTTATAGGCAAAACGAGAGAAAGCGAGAGACGAAAAAGAGCAAAGGCGCGAGGAGGAAAGGAAAAGGTCACGAAATGATGATGACCGAAAGAAGAGAGACGATCGAGATCGGGGAGGAGACAGAGATCGAGATCGAGACAGAGACCGAGATAGAAATAGGGACAGAGAAAGGGATAGAGGAGATAGAGATAGAGATCATGATAAAGAAAAGGACAGAGATAGGGACAAGCGTCGAAGGCGCGATGATGAGAAGAAACACGACCCAGGACATAGGTAAATGGTTCTTATTTTTTTTCATATACTTCAATTTGAATTACTGCAAATGTTTTTCAATGAAATTAAAATCTAAATGTTTAAATTGAATTATAATTTTTAGAATAACTCAATATGGTAAAACAAAATTTCGCATAAAGCTTGTCTATTTAAGTTTCTTCTAATTAAACATATTAATAAATATTAATAAATTTTTACAGCTTATTAGTGAAAATTACACATGAATAAGACAAACGTTAGCAATCTGTATAGTGATGAATCTGTGCATTTTATTTACAGTCATTTTTTTCTTTTTAGGAATTCCAAACATCGAAGTAGAAGTAAATCAAAAGAAAAACACGATCGGCATAGAGATGAGGACAGAGAACGTCGCCATAAAGATAAAGGTAGATATAAAATACTTTATTTTAATGACATATATATTTTCACATTCAAGACATTTATTTATGTGTGATTTATAGCTAATCATGATCATCGCTCAAGTTTTACCAATAACCAAAGTCGCAAACGACACCGATCTAGAAGTAGAAGTCGCAAGTAACCTTTCTTGATTGGTTAGTGAGTGAGCAGAAAATCAGGTATGCACTATATAATTTACTATTAACGTCTCAATTACTGTACAGATTGTTTTGTCAGGTAAGTTTCATTAGTTGCACCTTTATACATGAGTAATGCTTGTGACCTCTTAAAATTTTTTTTCCAAAGAATCATTTTTTCATCTGACGATACTTGGCGCGTTTTATCACTCGGTAATATTTCATACTAAGTTCATGTTAGTATGTAACGAGAAAAGCCATCAATAAAAAAAGGGGTGTGCCAAGTCAATTAAAAAATCTCTGTTGAAATAAAAAAAAAAAAAAAAAATACGATAAAATGATCAATTGTAGACGTTGAGACGTTAAGAAATTACTTAGAATATTAAATATGCAGAGCAAGGTAGGAGAAGGTATACCTATACTTGCTTTGGGACGAACATAATGTATCTTTAGGTTGTACACAAATTTGTTATAAACTCCAAGGACAGCGTAGAGTATTTTTATTGAAAAAAAGTTAGTGATTTTATGGAGGAAACAGAGCCTACTTCCGTAAACCTGCCTCGACAGTGCCCTGCGTGACTGACTATACAATCCTAGCTTCTGCTACGCATTTCAGAGGTATTTATGGCGGAATGATAATACCAGAACATGGCCTCTTTTTACATAAAGATGTTAGAAGTAAAAACTGAAAAGCCCAGTTCTCTATTTCAGACATTTATAACTTTCATTACTCTGAAACCGTCATTCTTTGTTTATTAAAGTTGCAATTTTGTTAAAATTAATTTGATTGCATATTTTACCTGATTATTCACTTAAATATTAAAATTTTTTTGACATTTTATTTTCATGCTACTATATAATATTATTAAAATATTTAAGATAACTGTGGAAGTAATTGTTCATTATTATTTTTCTTTTAGTACATATTTTTGTAATCATTAAAGGGGGTAATAAGGAGTTTTTGATATCAAAGTTTAAACACTCAGTGTCTATTATCTTTGTCATAGTTGTAAAGCTGTTAATCTTAACAAAATCAATTAAATATAAACAAAGTATTCATTTTGTGTAATGAATCGCTGTGTCTGCTTTATAGCTCATAACGTAATCACGATTAACACTTGACGCTCCGCCTTCGCGTCTTACTTGCCTATCGCTAAAGAAAAAAAAATCAAAAAAGTGCTTTATGAAAGATAATGGAAACTAAACATAATTAAAAATCAACATGTCTTTGGGAATTACAATTAGGAATCACAAACAGGTTAATGGTAGTTTCCTATCGATATACAGTCTAGCAGCACAAATTAATAAAATTTTTGTAGTGGACTCTTTTAATTCATCTAAATATTTTGAATGTTGTAAATTACTTAAATTTATAAAAAATATTTTTAATTTTTATAGATTATGTTTATAAAATAAATATAGTGAATACTGAATTACAAGTTTTAAACCATCTTAGTGATTACTTTATTAGTGATTAAAATTTGATTTAAAAAGTTATTACTCTATACTATTTTATATTTTAAAATTTAATAATTTTATTTCGCATTTTTCAAATATTTATTGATGTTGTTAAAATATAAAATCTTTTATTTTTTCTTATATAAAATATTAATTTATTTAATATAAAATTCTTTTTCCTCATACCTCCACCGAAAGTACCACATTCCCTCCCGGCGCCAGTGAAAAAAACGTGCATTTTTGGTGTTGGTACAAGGAAAAATAATATATGCTACCCGATAGGAAAATTGGTCAGCCCAGACCTCATCTTCCCACCAGTTGTGGACTGCCCAAGTTTTTTCCTCCCAAGTGGCATACTCTACTATTATTATAATTCAAATTTTTTATAAAATGATCCTGAAATTTAAATTGAGTATTTTTTATAGCAATTGACGTCTTCATAGATTAAAGTATTTAATTATAAAATTCTGAGGTATTTACATAATTCATAATTGTCATAAAAATGTCTAAAATCTTCACTGAAACAGTTTGACTCGAACTTTTTTCTTAATGGTGGGTCTTGCATGAAGTAAATTAAGAACCACCTAAATTATATTGTATTTATACTACATCTACTCCTCAACCATTAGAATATATTCTAGATCATATTAGAAAAATCAATTCATGTTCATTTTATAGTGGAATATTTCATTTAGCGCACTTTACTCAAAGTTCTACACCTAAAATCCTATTCACTCAAGGTTTTGTAATGAGTACTTTGGTGAACGATTTGTGGGTCATAAGAATTCCAAGCATTTTATATATTATAGCATTAAAGATAAAAATTAAAGTTATGAATTTTATATTAATGCATCTTTATCTCGTGTTCATATAAAATTAAATTATTAAAAATTTAAAAGAATAAATTTTTATATACACATGTTAGCTTATAAGTTTATATGTAAGATACTCTGTGTAAGGCCCACCTTAAAAATTTATTAGTAAAAAGTCGATTATTTTCATTTACCAGCTAATATAAATTCATTTTTTTAATACTATTAAGTATATGTGTGCATTTCAAAAACATTTTAAATTCTGAAACAAGAAACATGGAATAAAAACTAAATAAAAAAAAAAACTTTGCTTATGAGGTTGCCTAAGTCACAATTTAAATATAAAAGGAATACATTGTTATTATGTTTAGATTTAAATTAATTCAAAGTTCAAAATTTTTTTTATTTATTTTCAAATCATGTTAATATTAAATATAAGAATATTATTTAGATATTGAATATTTTTAAGTATTTTAATAATATCGACTATTTACATTGATACTTTTTTAAATATTTTATAGCTCATCTATATAAATTTGAGGAATAAATAAATAGGCTTACATTCTGTGTCAAAACTTGTAATTTTTTGTACATACTATTATGTGCCTAACAAGATAGAACTAAAATTTTTTAATTAACACTTTCACAACATGAATTGTCTATTTTCAGGATGAACGTTTGCGGACTGGTGTTTTAAGAATTGTACGCCATTGCAAACATGCTGAAACACGGCTGAATGTACTGTTTAAGGTAAAGCTTTTCCATACTATGGTTTGAGATTTTGAAAGTGAATGTTGTATTGGCAAGTTCGTTGATGATTAAGTGGGAGTTCGATGCCGCCTAAATCACACAAAATGTGCGACCTTCCTTTTCATTCAGTCAATTCAGATATACGTATGGTTAAAAATTACGTAATTTTTTTACTTATTGGCAACACAATAAATTATTTGTAAATTGTACTATTGTTAATACAATAATTATAATTCTGTAATGATAGATAAATTGTTTATTATCTGATTGTAGCAGTTGGATGATCTTGTTAACATTAAACAAATAATAAAATATTCTGGAAGTTTTTAAACATTCAGATTCTGTAATAAATGCTGGTGACTCATGAAAATGAAATTTAATTTGTAAAAATTAATACATAATTTTCTGTATACATTAAATAAACATTAGATTAAAACCTTAAATGAAACTGTCTTTTTTTTCCAAATAAGTTCAGTACAATAAGAAGCATTACAATTTTTTGCAATAAATTTATTCAATAGAGTTTAAAATGACAGTTTATTGTATTTTTTATCCAACTTTCTAATTTTTTCTGTTATTGATAATTATTTATTGATTAATAATGCAACATTTACGAACGTTGTAATATTTCTAAAATGCATAATACTATTATTAAAAGACTTATAAAAAGGAGCTTGAAGTTACAATATCTGCATTAAAAGATTTCACTACTTTGTTCTGAGAAATGGATAATGACAGCAGTTATTGTTTTGAATATATAAAAATTGCATAACCAAATTTTTTTACTTATATTAAATGTTTTGTCTAGGAATAAAATTTAAAAAAATTTTTTAATTCATATCATAGATAATTCTTTTGAAATCAACAGTGCAGCGTTTTACTTCGTATAATAAATAATTTATTAT
The DNA here is from genome assembly GCA_900490025.1 of Megastigmus dorsalis. Classification (NCBI taxonomy): domain Eukaryota; kingdom Metazoa; phylum Arthropoda; class Insecta; order Hymenoptera; family Megastigmidae; genus Megastigmus; species Megastigmus dorsalis. Next base: position 25,242 of record UELU01120741.1, on the reverse strand, counting down.
ATGTAAACTTATATATACCTATTATAATAAAACTTTTATAATACATTCAAATATCAATGAAAATATCAACAATCCAGTCCTTCCTAATACTGTATCAGGCATAACAAATCTTCTTTTTTTACACATTATACAATTTTATTTAAGACCAATGGATCTTGTGACGTGTTCATAAACAGTCCAGGCCATAGCAGTCATTAAAGTTTTCCTTAGCATACGAGGCACGATTCCTTCGAAATATCCCTTTATTCCGTACATATGATATATGAAATATAAGGAACTTCTTACAGTAGAGAATTTCTGGGGATAAAGTTGCATTTTCGTTTTAACAACATCTGCAGGGTGTGTGACAATAGATGCAAGGATGCCAGCTATGAGTCCACAACTAAAATGCGTTGTTGGTAAACTATTATACTGAGGAAAGTCTGAAAATGAAGCATAGTTTGAATTATTGTACAGCTAGAAAACAACTTTAATTATTAAAATATTTTCAAAATTTTATGTGTTTTTTTAAGTGTAATATATTTACTATTAGATGCCACATTCTTCAGTTGAGAGTAAAACATGAGGTATAATCCACTATAAGGCGCATCACGTATTAAGGTTGGAACAAGACCCCTAGCAAGACCCCTTACTCCTTCATATTTATGTATTAATTTAAAAGCTTCTGCCATACTATTATATTTGTACGCACCGCTCTAGGATTAATAAATATATTTTTTTTAATTTATTCTTGTAAATTAAAGAAATAGATTAAATTCAATTTTGTGTTAGTCTTACCTCATATCTTGTTTTGACAACAGTTATTGGAATTAGTAAAACTCCAGAAATAGTTCTTGATACAATTCCTAATGCAACTGCTTGGATAGGCATAGGTGGGTCATCTACATCTAGGCTATTTTTCAACCAATGTAGAGTTGAAAAGTATAAACCAACTCCTGGGATCACTCTGGTCATGGACTTAATGTAAGACAGATGCATAGAATTTATAAAATGCTTTTTATGATTTATTTTATTTGGTATTTGAATTTGTAATTATAATTTATAAATTGAATTTGTAAATTATACATACTGGTATAACACCTTTCCATAATCCAAAAATATTTTCTTTCTGAATGATAGAAATTGTAGTTGACATCATACCATTTTTTGGACTTCTGGAAAAAGAAGAATATTTATAATGAATGTCTGCAAAGAGAACTATATTTTCAAATGTTAGAAAATTAAAATAACTGACCCCTTATAGTCGCTTACTCTATCCTGAAGTCTCGTTTTGATCAACTCCAGTGGTTGAAATAGAATTGTTGAAAAAGTTCCAGAGAAAGAACCAGCGAGAAATGACTTCAACAAAGGATACTGAAAATAAGATAAAAAGTTTTAAGAAAATATTCCACTACTGATACATCATATTTTGCTATCAATATTCATTTTCCACTGTGAAATAATCTCTTTTATGTATATGCAGAAGACTTTTTACATTGAGAGTAATGGAAAATTAGCAAGGTTAATATCTCGCACGAGTTTCCTCACGTGAATCGTACGATATTTGTTAAAAGGGTCAATTCAACAGCTTTTATCTTTGACATATGCTTTCCTTGGGGGGTCTGCTTTCATGAATATAGAATAACAAAAGTTTATCATGTTAATTTATTTTTAGCTGAAAATAGCTTGTCTTAAATTTCCCTTATTCTGTAGTAAATGTATTTATAGCTAACATTGTTTTTAATAAATTGATCAAGGTAAAGAAATTAATTTTTGTAATAATTTGATGTAATTCAATATGATTTATCTGTGAAATGTTCTCCTTGGGGGTCCATACTTCATGTTAGTAAATATAAAAAGACAACGAAAGATTACGAAATGCAACAGTTGCAAGACCAGAGTCAGACTAAATATTTTGTAAATTAGATGTAAGCGTGTATTTACAATTTATTTGATTTATTATTTTGTATTTCTATTATATTGAATATTGACATAAAAAGTTTTAATTGTTCTACTTATCATTATTTATAATTTATAATTAATCAGTAACACATATCGCATGAGTTAAAAAAAAATTACCGAAAATAATTTTATAAATTCTCTCAAAAGGTTTTTTGAAATTATATTATTATATTTAAACAAATTACATTTTATAAGGTTTAAAAAATAATGCTTAAAAAAACTAATTTTTTCCAGAGAATGGTATTTTTTTGTTCAAATACCTTCAGTTTCGTTTCTTTTATTTAAAAAAAATATCACCTATTCCCATATTAAAAAGCAAATGTATAAATGTACAAAAAACTTGAGTACGATATGAAATAAAAGAGGTTTTTTTTACATTTTTAACTTTTTACAACTGAATAAAAAATATTAACTTTGTACAAACAAAAAATAATTATATTTACTTATTTATTTAATTTTTTTTATTTTATTCAACAATCAACTGGTAAAAATGCTTTTAATACAGTAATTCCATACAGTGTATATAAGTATATAACGTGACAGTACCAAGTGAAGCACAGATAAGATTTATAATATCAAACAGAATATGAGGTAAATTCATGTAAATTTCTTTTAAAAAGGTTTAGATCATTAATACGCCTAATATTGGCTGGAAGTAAATTGCACAGCCTTCTAATTGTAATTCACACCGCATAATAGACATAATTAACTGATGTAGAGGTTTCAACAAGATCATGCTGGTTATAAAAATAAATTTACAAAAATAAAGATTCATATAATTTTTATATATTGTATGAATTTACAAGAAGTAAGTATATCGTTACATAAATATTATACTTTAATAAACTTAGTTCTAATAACTTACCCCTCCAAGGGCTTCCATAATTTTAAATATTTTATTTATTAATAACTAGACTGAATAATTCGCATTTATACTTTTAGCTCTTTAAAAGCATTAATTAGGTAAATTGAAAAAACTTTACGACCTCGTTGATGCTTGATAGAATACTGACTCGAATTATGAAAGTCTTGAATACTTACATCTTTACTTATTATCTCTGTGTTCTCACTGTCGGGGTCAACTGTATGACTCTGCATATCAAAACATGCTATTATAGAAAGTTTACTGATATGGAAAAGAGAAACGTGATTTAAACGTGAGTTTGTTTAAATGTGATGGATATACATAATCTCGATAAAATCTTTTTTGTTCCACAAAATACAGTTACTCATATCTGGAATAAAAATATATTGGTAAAAAGTTTATGGATTTTAAATATAATATATTTTAATAAAAGATATCTAATTTTGTAGATTATTTCTTAAGCTAAATTTTACTGAAAAAAAAAAAAATTATTCGGGAATTAATTCCTAAATAAATTGAAAAAAGCAACAATTTTATTAAGCACAATTTTTTGCTTTTTGTATACTAAAATAGTAATTTATTATGAAAACCAGTATCATCCTTCAATTATATAGAAAACTAAAAACAAACGTCATGGTCTTTAAACTATAGGTAGGTTAGAAATGTGAACATAAGTCAAGACTTATTTAAAGATAGAAAAATTTCTTCAAAATAAAGGATATGATTTAAAGTATTGTTTTGTGCATCGTGCCTATTCTTTTTATGTAAATATATAAATAAAAAAAAAATTTTTAATAACAACAATAATAGTACCAAACTGAATTTTTCTGGAAATGAACTGATTAAACTGATTTGCTTATCATTTTTTGTCATTTCGATATTCGAATTGCAATGACGATGGAATCTTGATTTTATGACGCATTATCTGTTCTCGACTCTAACGCAGTTTACGTAGTACGCAGTATAACAACACCAATAATTGATAAGCATACAAACTTGATCATAAAAACAGATAAGTACCTACAGCCTAAGGAAGAGTTTAGTTTTTAATTTTATTAAGTATTGAGTTATCAAGTTGAATAAGTTTTACTATTATGTCAGAATTGTATATGTATATATATATTTTTTT
>UELU01120741.1:0-18559 GCA_900490025.1 Megastigmus dorsalis | reverse complement strand
TATAATAATATTAATATATATACATAGGTATATGTCGTGGTATATGCATTATTATTATACCTATATACATGATGTTTGCAATTAAATCTTTCAATTATTTGCGAGTATCTTTAAATTTGATAGTAATAAAATATTCAAAGTGTCATGAGTAAATTTAATATTTTCTTATTTTTTGTTTTTTATTAATTTACTGTAAAATCTATGAAATGTTTAAAATCCGGTTCGCAGACAGTTTAAAAGTAGTAGTATATATATATCATTTAATTCATGTAAAAAAGTATTTAATTTTATATAAAATGTAAAGTAAAAAAATGAATTTCCAAATTCAAAACACTAAAGCTATCTTTACATGTATCGATGATTGGTCTTCACTCTTCACATACAGTCTCAAGACTCTCGAGAGTTACCATTCTGTGTTCACTGAACAACTCACGGAAAGAGCGGCATTTGCAGCAAACGGAAGCGAAGCTCGGCCATTTCTACTTTGAGCCTAGGAGTGTGAGCAGTGTTGGTCGTTTGTCATTGTTAATACAATACGTAAGTTCTTAATTATCCACGTATTTCTAATTAATTGTAGTTCTAGCATTAATATTATTTAGTTTGTATTTGCTTCTTATGTGTTTCTACCGTATATTAAAAAGAAATTACGGTACATATGTAGACGTTTAAACGTGGAAGCCGACCACGTGCATCACTTTTTTTTTATACTTGATTTTTCGTTAATGCGTTGATACACTTTGCTTTTTAATAGTCTTTATGCTATTCAAATGTTATTTTATTTGTTATTAAAATAAAATTAAAAATAATGCTTTTAGTACCAGGCAAAAACTATTCATTAAATTTCAAGGTTAATGTAGGCTGAATATCATGAAATGTTAGGTAGACCGATTGTTAACTTTGCATTAAGTTTTTCAAGTAATAAATTTAAAAATGTTTTTTAATTATATAAACAAGTTATGATTACGTTTATTGTTACTGTGCTTATGCATGTTCATGCTTGCAATTGGTAAAAATGAATTCAATTTAAATACTTGCAATATTGAAATGTTATGTTGACTTATTAAGTATTATTTATAAATAATGATACGCCTCATTGACTGGGCAAGAAATGTCTGTGTGCATGCAGGGTGTTTCTAATCATTGAGGCAATATTAATTTCTGTGTTAATCATCGAATGAATACAATTATTCATTTGATTTCATAACAGAATACAAACTTATAAAATTTTAAGATTAAAATTTTGCACATGATCAATACCATAAACCTTAAATAATATGAAAATTGACTGAATCAGTATTATACCTTGACGAGAAGGTAAACAAGCATAGTTTTTGGTATTTACTGTTTCATACTTTTATCAATTTTTAAATTGTTAAAATAATGGAAAATGAATGGAAAAGTATGAAATAATAAATGTCGATAACTATATTTATCCGGCTTCTCCTTAAGAGGATGCAGTAGCTAAAAACGTTGTTTTTGTTTCGCTTATATCTTGATGTATTAATAATAAAAATGAATATTTAGAGTTGAGCGGCGTAGTGCTCGATATTATAAAGCATTTTGTACAAGATGAGGTCTATATGAGTTATCGTTTTTCTATATAATTGGAAGAGAGAAATACTGAGGAGGGGGGACGTTATTGCATCCCCTTAAGGGTTAACTTTTGTATTTTTTTGGTATAAGCAAAGTAATGTTAATATTAATAAAAGTGTTTTTGTAATAGCTCTTTAACTAAATTTGTATGTTTAATTTTAGAACGACCATGGTTAACGGAAGGATTCCATCAGTCTTTTCCAAGACTTATGTCACTCCAAGAAGGCCTTATGAAAAAGCCCGCTTAGATCAAGAGTTGCGTATTATTGGAGAATATGGTTTACGTAATAAACGAGAAGTATGGAGAGTCAAGTATACCCTTGCTAAAATCCGTAAAGCTGCTCGAGAACTTCTCACATTGGAAGAGAAAGATCCCAAACGTCTTTTCGAAGGTATACATATTCATCTTATCACTTTTCTATTTCAAATAATAAAAAACAGCATATTAGTAAAAATGTTAATTAATTTCCGAAAGTTATGAGAAATATTATTAAATGATGATACTCATTTTTTATTTTCTGACACCTCTTGTCTGAATTAATCTTGATATGAGAAAATTATTCTGAAAATTTGATGGTACCACATCATATATTTACAATTCTTGTATGTCACATAGTTCATAGTTGTTTTTCATTCAAGGTAATGCTTTGCTGAGACGATTGGTAAGGATTGGAGTACTTGACGAAAGTCGCATGAAGCTTGATTACGTGCTTGGTTTGAAAATTGAAGATTTCTTGGAAAGGCGTCTTCAAACGCAAGTTTTCAAGCTTGGATTGGCTAAATCCATTCATCATGCGCGTGTGCTCATTCGTCAAAGGCATATTCGGTTTGTAATTTTCTTGAATATAAAATTTTATGCCTTATTGACTGGGCAAGGAATATCTGTATTTTTGCAGGGTGTTTCTAATCATTAAGGCAATATTAATTTCTGTGTTAATCATCGAATGAATACAATTATTTATTCGATTTCATAACAGAATACAAATATCTAAAATTAATTCTAAAATGTCTCCAGACATTATTGCAAATGTTACACATTTAATCAATGTTTTAGTCATGTACCTGATTGACGACTCGGCTGCTCCTACAGAGGAAGCGACGAGACTACATCTTGAATTGATTTTTAATCAAACTATTTTATTTCAAACAGACCACTTAATTGTTAAACTATGTTTAACATTTAACGTCTGAAAAGAGTACAATGGAATATAAATACATGCAAAATATTGGTACAGTTTTTTTATTAATATGAAAACATATTTTAATGTTTTTTTGATATAACGGGTTTATTTTTACATAAACTGAACAAAAATATTAAGAAATTAAAAAATAATAAATTTTAATTTCAATTTCAAATTGTTTTCAGAGTTCGCAAGCAAGTTGTGAACATTCCATCATTCATTGTTCGTTTGGACTCACAAAAACACATTGACTTCTCTCTGAAATCGCCCTTCGGAGGTGGTCGCCCTGGTCGCGTAAAGAGGAAGAACTTGCGTAAGGGAACTGGAGCAGCTGCAGCTGAAGAAGAAGAAGATTAACTTACACGTTGATTTTTGGGAAAATAAACCCTGAATAAAAAAAGTATAAAATTTTATATTTTGTGATTTGTCTTTTTTACAAACATTACTACCTAAACTAAAAATTTTCTACCTTTTGTTCATCTAATTTTTTAAAATAATTTTTATAGAGAAGAGCTTTATGCTTGAAACAAGTTTACTAAGTTTTAAGATGAAACTTGATTAAGAAATTGATTGTTTTTTTTTTTTCAAATCAAATAAATGGCAGAAAACTATTTCTATCATGAACCTTTATTAAAAATGAAAATGTAAAGTCAATTAATGTAAAATATTTTGCAATTTTCATAATGTACCTATTTAAATGAACTTATTGAAAAGTTCTTTGAATTATGATCAATCTGCAAAGTTGCATATTATTAATGGAATTTAAAGAATTCTCACAAAATGGGTACGTGTATGTATGAATAAAAGTTCAGCGCCTGCAGGCAAACAACGTTGGTCGATGGATTCAATTTTTATTCAACATGGATAAAGGAGATGGCTGACTGACAGGTTTTACACGCAGGAGTGTCGTGCATTAAAGATGAGACCTATGCAAGGACTTTTAACCAACTTCAATGGAAATTTTAAAACTTCACTTGTGATGAAAATAAACAATGTTTTAAATATGATTAAACAGTTATATTTTCGTAATATCAGATGTCGAATATTAATAAAATTATGGTGATTAATTTTAAAATGTAGTTATATTAAATATTTATATCACAATATCATTTCTCATAAAGTATCAAATTATAAATTCATAATGTAGTTAAAGCAAGTATTTATTACTGCACATAATTAAAAACCTATGCGTTGTTACATAATTATATACTACCTATACAAATGACGGCATAAATACTGAATATATAACAAGTGAAACAAATACAAAAAGAGTCAGTGTAAGTAAATATTACTAGTACTATGACAAATAAAATAACAGGAAAAATAACTTGAGTAGTACATACCTAGGCCGCAGCTATTAGAAAGTCAAGCCAATGCGGTCGTTAGATCAACCGCCAACGTCGATGCAATATTCTATAGCAAAGGTGACGGGAGATAGAAAAATCTTAAGAATGGGAAAGAAACAGTACATATTTCGTGCAGATTGTGAATTTTTTGCAAAATGTAAACAAAATTTGAAAGAACGATAGTGAAATTGTTTTATATTTCGAGTACAGAAACGTTACTTAGAAAACTATCTGAAATTGCATATTAAATTACCAGTTTAAGTACTATAATTGTGTAAGAGTAAATTAATTTTATAATGACATTTTAGTTTAATAAGTTAAAGGAAGATCCTAACAAGTTTTGAACATAACGGAAGTCTTTGGAGTAAACTTACGTCATCACTTAGAGGATAAAACTAATATTAAATGTTAAAAAATGGATCCTCTCAACTTGTCGGAAAAGTTGAAAAAAAAGTTTTATTAAAGATCAGCGTCTTGCCATATTTGTTCGTTAGTACATCCGCGTATTAAATCTACGGTTTTATTTAAAGCATTTAACTTTTCCTTTCATTATAAAGAGGAGAAAGCTTCAATAATCGTATTTTTTTATTTAAACCGCTGCATCGATCTTAATCAAATTTATTTTTCTATTTCAATACAAGTATATTTACAAACAGGTCGTTCATGTGAGCGTGTTATAACTGCCATGAGCAATGCGAAAAGGTGCGCACAATGCATGAACGGAGAAAACAAAGAGTCGGTCTGTTAAAATAATGGGAAAGAATAAAGCGAAGGAATATATGCAAACAAGGCAGATCATGATATGGCTGGAAAGAACTGGAAAGAGCAGCCGCGCATATCTGGGCAGGGCTTTGGCGTTTCGATTGTCGCGCGGCCGCTCGAGACGTGTCGGTAATAGGCGCGGACACGTGTGCATATACGATGTGTAACGCGTGGGACGTATAACCATCGGAATACTTCAATATGCACGCGAGTCGTATACGCGTGTGTAACTACGAGCCCAATGGCATGTAAATCGAGAGAGAGAGAGAGAGAGAGAGAGAGAGAGAGAGTCTCTCTTTTGTGTGTCAACACACGGCCATTCTTTCGCTTTCACAGCTATAGGGGCCGCCTTCAAAGGTTTCCCTCCCCGTGCGCTCTTTCCCTTATTTTTCCCTACTTCTTTACTCTCCCTCGCGCTTATTAGAGGCTTCGAGGGCTTGTTTTTTTCTTTCTCTATTGAGCGCACGCTTTTAATGGGCTTAGACGTGTGCGCCAAGTGGAGTTTTTTTTAATCGACGGGCGACTGACCGAATTCTATTATATCGATGGCCTAAGTATATATGTAGCTTACTTGCTCGTCTTCAGCTTGCCTCTGGTTTATGCGTCGATTTTAGTATATAGGGATGAATCGTTAGTTATATATACAGGCTCTTTCAAAATTACCATTGTAAGATTATTATTCAACACGTTGATTATAGAATTAACCGAGAGCCTTTTTATCTATCATAATAAACGCATGACACAACCTTATTAACTCCATTGAAGCTAAATTAGCGAAAAGCCACTAAAAAACTAGTGGCTTTTCACTAATTCAGTTTAACAAAGGAGACCGCAGCACATTATGCGATAATTTATTAACACTTATTCAATAGTTACACGTTTAAAAACCGTATTACATCGTGAAAAATTTATAACGTTTCTACAAGTTCTCCGCAAGGCAGCAGTTGAATAATATTTTCCCTATTTTGTGTATATGACGTGGCGGCTCTAATTAAAGTTTCTTTATAAGGGGGATTTGCGTTAGGCTTTGTGCGATCCGAAACTTGGTCTAGCGACGCTTGCGCGTCGAGCCAATGCGCGCATTCGGAGCTCGCTAATACACACATATCTAAAACCTTATGTAAGATAATCCTCTTGTCTGGCGCTCGGCGCACGGTCCACCACGAGACCTAGCGAATATCCGATTATATTCGAAAGATTACCGCGTGCTATTATTAAAAATAATTGTGGAGCGCGCGCGAACGCTATCGAAATCTCAAAGTTTATCACACCCCTTGCAGTTAGTCGCGAATTATACGTTCTCCTCGTTATAGGATTGGTCGGTATTTTGGCTAATGGAAAGAGCATCTAATTTGGATTCCTTTTCGTTACGCTTATCCAAAACTGTGTGTGTGTGTGTGTGTGTGTGTCGTTAATATAGATTTCAATAGCTACACTAAGCGTTTTTGCTTCGTGAGTAATTTGATTATTCATCGCAAAAACAGTTATGATACGAGTATGTATTAATTTTTCTATGTTTCATAAAATCAAATTATAATTATACGAGAATAACATTTAAACTTGCTATTTAAATGATACTCAATGAAACCTGATAATAAAATATCAAGAGTATAAAAGAATGTTTCTAAATGCTCGATTAGAAACACGCGTCTGATTTTTTTTTAAAAAAAAAAGGAACTTACTTGCATTCAGAATATTATTGAATCCTTATATAATTAAAATTAAATATAAGCCTGTATACATCTTTAAAAAGGCATAGCTCATCAATTTCACCAATAAAAATATCAGTTATGATCAATGCAATTGTCGTTTCTGCCAATTTATATTACGAATCATGCAGCAAAAAAAAAAAGAGGTCAAGTAATTGCCGAAGGAAGCCGCGAAGAGTTATTATAACGCCGTATATATCGGCGTCGTCGTCGTCGGCGAAGTTACTCCGCAGGATTTTCCGCCTTTCAGGAGTGCTAAAAGTCCATAGATCGGCGATGAATGAAGGGCCGCTCGCTCCACGGAGCTACTGCAGCCAGTGTATTACGACGATTTGGCGCCCGTTGAAAGATATAAATGGCAATGGACCGCAATGAATGGCCGCGATTCGAATGGACCCGCGCGTACTTCTTACGCCCAGTCTATAACACCCGTACACGACGTAAGATTACGTTTTCATATACACGGCATTTGGGGGGAGGTCTCGTTGCCGCGTCGCTGCTGCTATCCACGGGAAAAATAACGCGGGACGAATGTAGCGGCAGAGAATCCGAAATGCCGACGCGCGAAACGAGGTACTTCAATTTCATTGCGCCCGCGAGGCTCGCCTCCACCGTCGTATATTTTATTATTGAAAAATCCTTGTTTGCAGAGTTGTTGGCGCTAAAAATAAAGTTCGCGCGCCGCCGCTTCTTTTTTGTTTTTTTTCTTTTCTTTTGCATTTCTCGAAAGAGTCGTAAATATAAAGCGAAGGATAATATATATATTATATGGTTAATGGTCGCGAAAGTAGGCAGTGAGAAAATAATAAATGTACATATAATAGTTAATCGAAGGTCTCGTGCATCAGCGAAACTATCTATTAAAAATATATATAATTGTATAATGGATAAATACTCTAATCTTGACTATTTTGTTATAGATATCTCTTTGCGATGCTTAATTCACGTATAGTAGGAACTTTCGAAATATGTAGGTAACGATGCCGTCTGCCGATAAAAACCTAGTAATCAGCGATATAGAGCATTATATAGATATGCACTATATAGAATGAAAATCAGTGAAATTGTAAAAGTATATCGGTATGGCGCAATTGCCGCCGCGGCGACACATAAATTTCTCGTTTCCGCTCGTAATAAAGAAAGTTCATGCGCTCCAGCACTCGAACGCATAACAAGCATTACGTCGATTTCGCGTTTACAGAAAGCCCACCAGCACCAGCTCGCCCTCATGTACATATATATATGTCGTATAAGTAAACGGCGAGCGGGGCAGCAGATAATAAAAAAGCGATATACGCGGTAATGAGCGAAAAAGAGATTGAAGTACTCAATCGAGAAACGGCATATATAATCGCGCACTATATAGCTATATGTTTGTATGTATATACCTGCGTACGTTGGAGCGAGTTCGATTCGGCGAGCTGCGCGAGCGAGCAGCGGTTGTGTACAGGAGCTCACGCTTGTAAGCGGAGCCAGCGCGGAAAAAATTTATGCGCTAGTCTTAGCGACTCGCCAAGGAATCCAGTCGACCTTCGCATTCTGCCTCCAGTATTAAAAGCCTCTCGCACGCGTGTTTATATATATAGTGAAATGTAGATGTTTCTCTCTCTCTCTCTCTCTCTCTCTTTCGCTCTCTCCACTTTCCACTTTTTTTCGTTTTGTTTTCCTGCTTTTTTTTTAATACATATTCAACTTTTTACACTTTTTGCAATCGTATACTTGAAAGAAAAAAGAAACACGCGGAAGAAGCGCAAAAAACGTTGGGAGCTTGGTTCTGTAAAATTTCCATAGAGTTAGTTTGCTATTCACATAGCGCCTATTCGTTTTTCTATGGTGATTTTTGTCTTTTCGCGCTAAATCCGGAGAAATCATAATGTATATGCTTCAATATTTAATTTGGAACATATACAAATATTCCATATAATGTATAATGTAACGCTCAGGTAAAATTTTCAAGGCGTGCATTATTGTTGGATGATAATACCGCGTGTTTACACATAAACGCAAAGAACGAAAGAGTGAAAAGGGATAAAAGTGCGCATCGCGAAATCTGCATAACAATTATGTATACAGCACTGTAGAGGAAAATTTTAGAGCTCAATGAGCATCCAAGCGTAAAACGAGGAGGATCGATTCTCGAAAAGGAAAACGGGGCATAGCGTAGAGCGACAGCCACAGAATGAGCCACGTCGCGGTCGTCGCAATTTCGCTGAAACAAACGGCAATAAATTCCAAAGTGAAAATCCCCCGATCGTAAATTTATCCGCGCGCGCGTACAGTGAAAAATAGTCGCTAAGCTCGAGTGTGCCGCGTTCACCGCTGAGATATCTCGAAAACGCAATGGAAAATTAGAAAAGGGACGAGAGAGAGAGAGAGAGCGAAAACACGTAGTCCAGGCAGTACTTTCGTCCATTTTGGCGAGCGCTCGTCATGCATTATGCAGCCCGGCCAATGCGTATATTAATAAGTGCTGCCTGCATATATGCGGACTCCGCGGCGGACCTGATTTTCAATAGTATGCTAATACGACCGATATGTGCGCGCGCGTCGCGAGTCCACGGCTGCACCCGGGACGCACGTAAGCGTACGCTTCGTATGTTATGCTCCCGAGTCTGTGTGCGGTGCATAGTGCAGCCAGGTCTTCCTGTCTTTCTGGCACTTGGGACGGACAGCAGCGATGTGCGCTCCTGAGAAACGGGCCGCTGCAGCCGTTTGCTCCGGGATTCTCGCGGCCTCCAGGATCCTCTCTGTCTATTCCGAAAGCGCGGTTTTTATATCATTGTCAAAGTTCCATGTCTATTATGTGTACTACTGCTTGTATACTCCAGGAACTTATTGATAATTTTCCTTTTTTGTTTTTATTTAGTTCTAAACGTGTTGATTCGATCTTTTGCCGGTAGTATTAAAAAAGTGTTATTTTCGTTGTTGCAACTTTAATGCGACGTACACTTGCTGAATTTTAGAAATAAAAGCAGCTTTCTATGCGCATAAAATTACAAGTATTTTTCAAAGAAATCCGAGAAAGCTACGTATGTGTACATGCCAATCTATCGGCATCAGCGGTCTTTTATATAGAAAATATAACGCAGGATCCCCACCCCACTGTCTTATCTTTGCTCGCAGTTCAACCAAATTCTTCGCGTTCCTCCATTCACCCATGCAACCCGCTCACGCACACGTATACGTACGCATGTGTAGGCAGCCATCGCAATGGCTATACTCTGCACTCGGCGACGGCGGCGGCGGCGGCCATACCAGCTGCTCCGGCGCGCACATCTTCGAGGTCTCGAGAATATGTCTTCCGCGGGGAGCGATACATCCATTTGCAGTGCGCGTCAGGGGGAGAGTCTCTACTGCACACTGGCTCAAGAGAGAGAGAGAGAGAGAGAACGCGAGAGAAAGACGGTGGCTGCTCCGCGCGCTAAAAGCAAACTCGCGCCCGACTGCGGCTCATTGTTCCGTCGCGCGACACTTTCCAGTTGTGAGCTTCGTCGAGATTCCCTTTTTTCTTCTTCTTCTTCCTCTTCTTCTCTCAGTGTGTTCCTGTGTATTCCTGTGTGTGTGTGTACGCTTTTATATGTAAGCTCCTTTGTGCTCCAAGGAATTTCCCATCGGCAGCCCGCGCGTATATATGCTATAACTAAAAGAAAAATCTCTCGTGTCTCGTGGCGTCTGGGATACAATCAATTCGCTGTTTATTAATTTGCAACGTGGACGTTATACTCTATGTCTGGAGTCTGCAACAAAGACCACTGAAACGATCCAACTGGAATTACCAGCTGAATCCAGTTGAACTTTTTTTTCAATGGGTCGTCCATCGACCGCGACACAATTCGTGTCTATTGCATTCCTATATTAATCGTGCGGAAAAAAACTTGGGAGTTGGCGAAGAAGTGTGCAGGTGTTTCGAAAAACAATTTTGGTTTGCGCGAGCTGATAAAAATGATATAATTTTCGAGATGCGACACAGCTACGAATAATCGATTTTTGTTCGTTTTTAGAATATGAACTTGTTACAGTCAAAAGAAGTGCGTCCATTATTCGGCAGAGCTATTCAACGATAGTATATGAAAATGTGGACAAACTTTTGATTAGCACTATCTGCAGAATTACGTGAAAAAAAAAAATGTAAAATAATTGAGTTGATGTAGCTGAAAATTATGGAGCAAGTAATAATATACTTATGAATTCCAAAGTAGAAAATGGACAAATGTGGTCAGACACATATGAATTAATATTTGACGCTTATATAAAAGTCAGAACGATAATAGTTCTACAATCTGTGTTACAATCTCGCTAAAAATTCTTCAACGAACTATATGCAATTTTCCGCAAGAGACGAAAACAGCACCGTATCAGGCCCAAGTAGGTCTCTCTCTCCAATAATTCGGGTGCCGAAAGATTTTTCATTAATGTGCATCAGGCGCGAGCACGCGAAGCGCGAGGGACAATTTCATCTGATTATGCGTCGAGCGCACCTCCGTAATCTCCCTATATCTGGCTCGCATAACTCACTGACGACGTACGTCGACTCGCGGAGCAGCAGCAGCAGCAGCAGGAGCAGCTTCGCTGAGAGTACGGGAGAGTATTTAATGGAGGGAGCGCAGGTCGCAAATCTGAGACACTCTAGCGCGAGAAAGAGAGAGAGAGAGTAGAGGATAGCAAAGAAAACGAGGATGGGGCTGGGCTAAGTAAAAGAAAAGGAGAAGAAGTTGGGGGGGAGGGAGCCAGGAGGAGAGAAAAGGGCTGCTGGTCGGAAAGGTAGTTTGAAGAGTAAAAAGCCTTGACGAGCGTCTTTCCCCTGCGGCGCGCAGGCCGCCGACAACGAAGCTCGCAGCAGCTGAAAAATTCTCGCCGCGCGCGTAAGAAAATCCCGACGACACTGCAATTTATTTGGGGAGGCTTTTTCGCCAGCGCAGTATATGCCCTAACTTCTATTTCCGCTCTCTTTGTTCCAAGATTATATTCTCCAGTCATTAGCCTAATGCGTATTTAATTTGCGATTTTATTTTATCTTATTTAGATGTATAGCTTTATATTTTATCGCGTATGTATAAATCAATTTGTTCAGAATTTGGCGCGATCTGATTTAAGCAATTTTAATAAAAATATACACCAAGTTTATTTAAATTTTACTCGCAGTAATATAATATTTGTGATATAATAATAATACAATATTCACTCGTATTTTACATTCAATATTTGAAATACTTGGTATTTTCAATGCTTTGAAACTTGGATACATGTATATACATTTCCATTTTTGATATTAAATTTCCATAAAAAATATATTACGCACATATATCCGAATTACTCGCATTACATATATAGGTGTAAGAGAATCGATAGCGTTATATACGTTGATCCTTTGAGAGATAAATTCGATATTACCACGTGTATTTTCCGGGAATGCACTTTTTCAGCGATCTGGAGCGATCTGTTTGAACTGACATTTGGTGTGATGAGCCGCACGGTCAAAATAGTTCATTTTGTTATACACTCTCGAGGTTTGCATGAGTATATTATATTTTTATTCGGCAGTATTTACAACTAAGTTTAATAATTTCATTCGCGGTAACCTGAAAAACCTATATATTTACACATCTGAGATGGAGGAAGCAATATACCGTTCCTCGCTTATATATACGAACTCGGTGATTTATCGTAAATATTTTTTATCATCATCATCATCTAATCCTCTCACCCTGTCCAGCCAACTTCGCGGTCAATTACAATCTGTTACTCGCAAAATCCCGCACTACATCGACATCAACATTAATTCCAGTAATATACGCACTCGTTGTGTAATCACATACACGCGCGCAGACACACATACAAACACAGAGACGCAAGCAAAGTCTCTTTCTCGTTTCTTTTCTGTGTAGCCCTCGAGGCGTCTCGCGAGTTCTCCGAAACGACTCGCACGGGCGTGTATGCGTATCACAGAAAAGGACTAACGCACGCGCGAGGCGGACAAAAGACGACGACGACGAGGGGGTGAGCGTACAGCCGGGTAAAAGCGTGCAGTATGTACGCCTCGCACTCGGTCCTCCCGCGCAATCGTAAAGAGCTACAAGGCTGGAAAGAAAGAAGGCGAGCAGAGAGAGAGTGAGGCTGAAGTGAATGGGCGCAGACCGGGGGAAACGAGAGTAACCGAATTGCCGAGTGGATGGAGAGAGACAGAGGGATGACGGTGGAGGGAGGGATCGAGGGATATATATATGGATAACGAAAGATGGCCGCTGGCTGCGTTACATTTTTTTGTTGTTGTAATTATGTAAGATGGTGCGACTGCATCGCTATACACGTGTCTCAGCTCTACAGCTTCTTGTCGATAGTACAGAAACCTGTTGAATAAACGCAGTCATTGTTATTCGCATGCTAAAATTGTAATTATCAATTGCGATTTTCAAATCAGGCACTGGAATTAGTGGGAAAAAATCAGGAGATGAAAGAAGAGAGCAGAGAAATCAAAAGATGACTAGTGTATATAGAAAGGGCGAATGAGAAGCGTTACACATATATATACTTATATATATAAGTAAGGAAGCCTCAAAAGAGGAAATCAATAGAGCCGCGGTGGTCCTTTTGTCCATAAAGCAATTTCCCGTATATATCCCCGCCGATTTATGATATAGCCCTCTGCTGCACGAGTCACGCGTGGCCCGTCTTAATCCAGCGATATCCGACTTAGCCCAACCCGCCTTTACTTCATCTTTCGCAATTCTTCTCTGCACTTAATTTCGACAATGACATAGAACATTGGCTTCTGCTCTGCTGAATCCCTTCTGGCTACTTCTGCGTTTTCTCCACTTCTCCGCGACACTCGTTTTCCTCGTTGCTAACTCCTCGTGTGAATCCCTGTCTAGACTCGCGTATCGATGCGCGTCTGGTGTATATACGAGAATTAGTCACATGGTGCGCAACGTCCTTATCTACTATTGCTTATGTGCTCTGTTTCTATTCGTGCTTGCTTTGTGTCATTTATGTGATTTTACGGCTGTGTACATTTTGACCAACTAATACATAAATATTTATCGCCAATTCGATTCTTTTTCATAAATAATTATTCCTTATATAATTACAATAACTACACTCTATACTATGCATAAAGTCTTGAAATAACTTTGTTATATTTCCGAATCGCCCTTATATGGTTTTACATAATCATTAAATATTATATTGCTTTCTCTTAGCGTATCTTTATTATACGTTGCAGTAACATTTGTACAACGAGATAAAATTAAAGCTGAAATATTCCGGTGATAATAATAAAATTGTTCATCTGTATATTTCGTATTATTATATTCAGCGATCGATACTCCTCGAAGAAAAATATTCTATAGGTATCATATAGCCGGCGAAATGGGAAGTGACAAAGAAAAAAAGAAAAAAAAAAAAGGATTGTGTCGAGCGTTAACCGCAGTAGTGAATTATTGAAGGGACAAAGTTTTCGGGTTAACATCTGTATGAGCCCGGCAGTTCCGACAGACTCTCTATATAGGTATATGTATACCCGGCGTCGACAAATATGCCGTGAAATATCGCACTCAATGTCCATTCGCGGGAGCACATACCAACGGAAATGCGGCTATAGGTGGACGAGAACGAGAGAGAGAGAGAGAGAGAGAGAGAGAGAGAGAGAGGTTCTGGTGCCAAAAAAAGGAAGCAGTCAAAGAGGGGGTAGGAAGGAGGAAGGAAGGAAGGAAGGAAAGGGGGAGGCGGATGGACTACGCTACACAGGGAGTAAAAGCGAGGGAAATCCGTTAAAGGGGCCGCGCGCGTTGCCCGTCGTAAGTTTGCCGCCTGTGTAGTGGTATATTCATCAAGCTGACTGTCAACACCACGTGGGGTATATGCACGTATCGGTGTGTATAGCACGAGTCTCGGCTACTGCTGCAGTAGTCCATACAGTAGCGATGTACGCAGCGGATAGCAGACGCGCGCGCGGAAAGATGTGCAACCGGCCCTGGGAATTATCGTGCGCGGGAGCGGAGACGCGTCGAGCGGGCGAGTATAGGGGGTCGTTGTACGTACAGCCACTTCAATTACTTTGCCTCTGCTTCGCACCGTCGTTTCAGGCATTATAAACGCGACGCCGTCTGCTCTCTGTGTCCGCGTGCGTGTACGACTGAAGTCGAATGGAAGAGAAGGGTGAGATGTGCAAAATTTTCAAAACGATGCCGACTCGCGGTGGCCCATTAAGTATAGTGCGGAGCAGCTGTAAAGGAAATTCACCGAAATTCCTCAGGTTATTTTTAACCTGCGCTTGTTGCGGGGGAGAAGGTGCGCGATTTAACGACACGTGGTGGGAATCTTGATCTGTGCGGATGGTAATTTTGTGGCTGCATGCGTTTTAATATGGTTATACGCAGCGATGAATCAGGTATGGAAAGCGTGCGAAAATGCCCTAAGTTTCGGAAACATGAATCATCGGGGCATCGTTACTTTAGATCATTGTAATAGAGATTTGGGTAAGATCCTTTCGCAAATTTCGTGCAGATTAATCGATGGAGACGACGGGCTTATTAATGAAGCTGTAAATAATGAGGATTATGTATGTCTTCTATACTGAATTATTGTTGCTTTTTTTTGTTGATAAATTAATTATATAACGCAATATTTATGACGCTGACATTGAAAGATGAGGTAATTAATTTTATTAATGATAACATGTTTGCAAATATGGAGAAATCTATTGCACGGAATTTTCCTTCTTACACGCGTTAATGAAAATACATTTGTACAATATAAACTTAAAATGCTGTATTGGAAAATATTTACAAGCTATGCATATATATGCGAAAATGGACTGCGTGCCATTCGAAAACATATTTAACTTTTGACAAGTTTGGACGAGCATCGCTTTCCATTTCCTTTCGCTCATTTTTGATGTAACAAATCTTTACTTAAAGTTTAAAGAAAAAAAGTTATACAACACTGAATATGCGCGTCCCTGAAATCTCAAAATTTATTGATTTTCACAAAGTTAACCTGCGGCTCGCGCCTCATCTTATTAGTTGGCAAATCATTGAAGTATTTTTGTTGTTGACTAAAAAGATTTTCTGAGCTGTCTTATTAATGTGCCAATATACCAGATACCTTTTACATGGCAAAATT
Source organism: Megastigmus dorsalis (assembly GCA_900490025.1). Lineage (NCBI taxonomy): Eukaryota > Metazoa > Arthropoda > Insecta > Hymenoptera > Megastigmidae > Megastigmus > Megastigmus dorsalis. The sequence continues at coordinate 2,848 of UELU01120741.1, read as the reverse complement.
AAAACATGTATGGATTTTCCCGCATAAGTATATCATAAATATTAAATAGTATGATGTTGTAAATGCAAATGCAAATACGAATCAGTAGAATTATTCAGACTTAATTTATAAATGTCCTCCCTTAATTAAAAAAAAAAATAATTACACTTATTTTTGTCCAATACATTTGATTTCAGGTATGTATCAAAATACTTTTTGTACATTGATAAATTTAGGATACGAAAATGAGAAATTGGAAGTTTGAATTAATGAGTTTGTAAACTAGAATACATAATGGAACAAATGCAGTGCAATAAAAGCAAGTTATAGTAGGAGTGTCTACAGTTGAAGTTACATGTATTGGATTAAATTGGTAAAATAATATATAATCTCACTACAGCTGGAATGCACTAACATTATGATTTCATTATGAATATTAAACTGTATACACCCCATCTATTTTTTTTTGTTTTTTAGTATAGAAAATCGCATAAAGATTTTTTTTTGTTAGTAAAAAAATACATTCCGGGGAGAGCGATATATAGTAAGACAAAAGTTTTTCAGTAACAGTTGAAAATAATATTTTATCAGCGCAGGGCAAATCCATTTTTATTTTTCGTCTCTGCGAGTAAAATACTTTGATTATCGCGTCAAACGATGCGTGAAGCGAATAATTTTCACGTGCAAAAAAAGGTAAAAAATAAAGTGAAAAGCGAATAGCAGTGCGCGCCACGCGGCGGCCGTCTCGATTTTTCATATCACTCTCTGCAGCGATACGTATAATTTTCAGCGGAAATGCAATGAGAAAAACTTGGATGCCAGGTAAATATGTCTATTACATACACCATTGATGAGACAGAGATCCGGCCTTTTTTTCCCGCAATATTCTCTCCGTGAAATCCGTGAAATATTACCAGCTGTGGCATATTTAGTACAAAATAAAGTTATTTTTTAACTCAAGATAGAAACTTATATTTACGAGTTTATTTATTAACAGTAAATTCAGTTAGTAATTTTAAGAAGATTTGAACAATATCAATCAGTGTAAATATTAGTAAAAAAAGTAGCAACTTTTATTTGCATAAATAATAATAATGTGTGTGCGAGAACTTTTTGAATTTCTTTTTGAATGTATATATACAAATTAAACTTATTGATAATAATCTAAGCTACAGATTATAATTTATACTCGTTAAGGAAGCAAATCGTCAACGATAAATCATATAAATTAATTTTATCGTCTAAATTATACGAGAATATTATACTACGGATAAATATTACAGCGATCTTTTGCATAATATTTTGCCTTGTCTATCGGCCTGCGAGAAAGAGCAAAGAAATTTTTATGCTCAAGGTCGTAAAAAAAATCTATCGGAACGAGAATATATATCGAGAGAGGAAGAAAAAAATCCTTTCTTTTTCGATTTCCTTTTTTTTTAAGACTCGTTGCGCGTAAAAATTTCTTTTCAGCAGTACGAGGAAAAATATGTAAAAGAGCATTTGGATATATCTGCTCCGCGTAGGTAATCAAACACGCAGGGTATATATGCACATCGTCGTAAAATCCACGAAATATTCGAAAATCTCATTACACCGTTAAAGCGCTACTAAATACTACGTCGATAGGTACTGACACACTCTCTCTTTGCTTGAGTAGTATTTCACTCGCGTTCTGGAGATTTTCACAGAGAACGATGGTCCGTCCCACCTCCGAGTTCCGATTCCACGGAGACCATCGATCAACTTTACGATTACTTTTTTCGCGGCCTGTTCTTGTTTTCGCTTCGCTTACACGATCTCCCTGTGTTATTTTTTTTTCCTCGCATCGCTCTGCACTTATATTATATACATGCTGCAGCATTTCGCGCCGCGGTAATCGCGCAGTTTATTACCTAGCGAGTACTGTTATTATGGAGTCTTGGCGGTGCACTACAAACAGTAACTCTCTGTATACCGGATCGTCAAATTGAAAAGCAAGTGTACGTTTCTGTATGTAACAGTTGGCGAGGAAAATGGGCACACACACTCGAATTGTGCGACCGGAGGCTGGATTTGTTGGGCGAATTGTTTGTTTTCGTGAGTTGTGCGTTAAGAGTCGTTGTTGCACGGCTATACAAAGAATGATAATGCTACTATAGGCTGCGAACGAAAAGTTGTCTTGGACAAAATTATGAGCATTAATGTGCAACTCCATAAAAACTAAAGTGTTCGGTATAACGCTTAGATATATATACGGATCTCTCAATGAAGCCGTGAAATATACTTTACAAAACTATCGACTTATACTTTGTGACATGCGGAAGCCAAAAGCTATTATTGGATTTGTTACAGTTTAGCGTACACATAAAAAATAACGACTGAGATATAATCTGTAGTCTATTTGATCGAAATCTATATAGAAATCAAACCTATTAAATTCGAGCTATCGCGCGCAGCGGAATTCGGGACAATATTAATACATCAAATATCCAGTGAAATATACAATCGTCAGCGTTAATCCTATTAAACAGAATCGCGCGCATGGCAATGCTAATTACCGGCATAAAACATTTCACGATCAATAAAGTCGATCCAAAATCATCTACCTTATACCGATCAATCAATTTTTTTCTACATCTCTACCTCACGAGCAATCTATATCATTTTGCTGTCTCAGCTATACAGAACGATCCTCGCGTCAGAATTAAATAGCAATATTTCTCTCTTTCTCTCTCTCTCTCTCTCTCTCAAGCTCTCTTCCAGTCGCGGCATAAATTATCGACTCATAAATATACAAGTTCCGTACGCGAATATTTGCGACGAACTGATGCGCATACATGGACGCGATCGGGGAATCAGGTATATATACATACATGTGTGTGTGTGTGTG
>UELU01120739.1:0-16349 GCA_900490025.1 Megastigmus dorsalis | reverse complement strand
GACTTACTTTCTTTATAGCGATTTTTATTACAAACGTATCAATTTATTATTAACACGTTCTTTATAATTTTTGTAACTGCTAATTATTGAAGTTATTACAGTAGATGATAAAAATTACTATATTACATATCAAAAATTACTTCAAATAATATTTAATACAAATTTTATCAATTTTTATTTGAGCACAATATAATTTTTATTATGTAACATAGTAAAAATTATTACAAACGTATCAAAAAGTGTCATTTTTAAAAATAACCATCTCAACGTAAGAAGTTTTACTACACAACATAGTAAAAAGTATTTTCTATTTTGACATTTGGTTAGGCTAGGATCCTCTGATCGCGTAAAAAAAATCACTGAACACGTGTTGTTTGCATATCGATGTTTTTGTTTCGCTGCTACGATAGATTGCAAAAAAGTACATAATAACAATATTTGAGGAGATATTTTATTGTTAGAGAATTATGTACTAGCACATTAAGCGCAGTCAAAAGTATTCTTCACGAAAATCTTTCCTAACCTTACTTTTCAATTTGAGGTCTCGTTCCTCCAAACATCGCGAAAGCGGCTAGTTCATTCGTCCACGTGTAGGTGGCCAGTCTATTATTTTGCTCCACGCAAGTGTCAAGATTCGTGGTCGATTAGTATATAAGAACGATTTGATGAATACTGAGCATACGAATATTTCCATATGAAAAGCGTTTTGTATTGTGTTTATTAAGTATACTTAAAGCGTTAATGTGATTTTATATGCGAGTTATATAATATATGTTGTTAGGCCGTAATAAATAAAAATAATATACCATTGACATTAAAAAAAAATGCGTACCGAAATGTATTTGTTTACCATTAAGTGTGTGTTGAAACTTGTATATGTAAAAGTATATATAAGACAGAAATTCTTTTATGTGACTCTCGAGCATTAAATTTATCCAGTTGAATAAAATTTAAAATTTACTATGTAACATAGTAATTTTTATAACGCTGAAAGTATGTCTCACCGCTGCTATGTATTATAGTAATTTCTGCTAAGGTTATAATAAAATTGATTCTAACATTTTTCTCAGTGTGGATACGCAACTCGCACAGCCGAGATCGTATTCGCAAAAAGTTCCTGCAAAATTCAATTATTGGCGAAGAAAAAATTATTTTTCATCCAATCCTTGGAGGAATATCACGACGGACACGCGAGATTACCTTGAACGACTAGCAGCTAGCAGAAAAGGATGATACATTAAATCCTCGTATAAAGAAACCCGCACTCGCTGGCTCGTTTAATTTTATCATATACAGCGACGACGTTGGAATATCAGAAGAAGTTACCTCTCTCTCTCTCTCTCTCTCTCTCTCTCTCTCTCTCACCTATAAATAGTGCAAATAACTTGCACGACTCGTAACTCGCCCCGAACTACCCTGCAGCGACCCATCGACGTCCTCTTTATGAATCCGTAATCCAGACACTGCATACTTATGCACATATGTACACACACGCGCGCGGTAACATTAAGAGAATCGCGAGCCTCATTCCCCGAAACGATAAAACGCCTCGCTGAAATTCATTATTATTCATAGCAGTTGCGCTGGAACTTATCATACCTATACACACATACAGACATATTCGAGTAATGAAATTACCGCGCGGCGTCCCAAGTTCGATAATCGAAGAGCGATATCTCTCCTTGACAGATCCTCCAGAGGCTTCGCAAATATATGTATGCGAGAATATATATATACCTATATATACATATATATAACCTACAAATTCATGTATGTGCATACCCAGGACAGACGTTGGTAGATATTAGCGAGCGAGTAAGGGCTTCATAGATAAACCGGCTGATCGAAGCGTCTATAACTTATACCCCCGCGCGTTATGCTAAGTTAAATCCACGAGGGGTTGCCGCTGCTGCTGCTGCCGCTTCAGCGTTGAGCCGAATTAATTTATACCTCGCACTCTTGCCGCTTGCGATCCTCTCGCGGTGGCTACCTATAAGATTGCTGCGCGGAGCGCATCAATGAGATCGATGAGCTGCAGTCGCTTCGATATTCACATGTTGTTTTTAGCGATGCTTTAGCGAAGCTATATAGCTGGAATATTTTTCGATTATTTGTTTCTGGAGTCACGGGGCCGAGTGAGCATAAAGTTATTTTGCTTCTGGTATGTAAAATGTATGGTTGTTGGACAATGCATCCCCGGGTAAAATTTGATTTGTATGTAATTATATATAAAATCATACGTAACCCAATATATAAACATGTACGATCGTATACATAATCTTATATAGTCTGTAACTCAGAACTTTTCAGTTTCTGCTAATGATAAAACAGTTTTTTTTATGCCTTTGACTATATAATCTAGATATAATGTAGATAATTTTTTAAGTAAACGTATAATAATAAACACAATAACAATATTTTTAAGTAATTAAAAAAAGAATAAATTTTCACTTGCATGTTGTACATAAAAATGAATAGAATGAAGCATTTATATTATGATTACCAAATGGCGTAAGCTTTTAATTAGCTATAGATTTTGTATATCGCTCGCAGCTATGCATCAAGTGCCGGCCCTCAAATCTGAATGAGCTCGTAAGCGAGCGAAGATAAAAAAGCTCGCAACGTCGGTCTACCACTTCTACGTATTAGTTACACAAAGAAGACGCAGAGCAGTTGAGGACGAGCTATACACGAAGACGCGCAAAAAGTTGACATCTGGCTTGATTAATAGGCCGCGCGAATCGGTCATTCATCGCACGACGTTGTTCGCTATACACCAATGCGCACCGAAACTCGTGTCTCGCCTGCGCGACTCTCGACACTCGACGCGGCAACACAGGATAATTAACGTGCCCTACACTCTCTCGCGCGCTACAGCGAATCACAGAAGAGGAAAAATACGAGAATCACAAGTAGGAGTACACAGTCTCTCAAAGGAATCTTTCAACGAGCATTTTTCGTTTTCCGAATATCGCCCAGCTTTCGAATGCAGCGTCGCACTTTTTTCAAGGGATGAAAAAAAAACTCGGCGTACACGCTTTATTTGCGTTACCCTCTTTAATTTTTCAGTCAGGACGCCCGCGAATAAAAGTCACGCCGCGACGTCTGTCCGTGTTGTTCTGTTTTTTTTTTTTGCGAGATGATGCGACGTGTGAAACGAGACCGCCAACTCTGTGTGTGTGCGTGTGTGCGCGCGCGTCTGTGGATCTTAATTAATTATTTTTTCCCTGCTACGTGAGTTTTTGTGAAAGTGTACAATGAATCGCAAGCTCGAATTGATGAATGAGCATTCATTAGCACATCGTTGACAAAAATTGAAAGAATATTTTGCGCTATAAGCGGTGAAAATGTGTATATATTATGTACGGTTGGATTAAGTGAATGTTGAGGGTTCGAGTGTATTGTTCCAAAGTCAATTACACGTATTACTCGAGTTATAAAGCAATTCACTCTATTTATACATGTATTATTTTTCATTGTTCTTGCATAAAGATCTATATTATATATATGACCTCTTAATAATCTCAACAGAATTTAGAGCTTCATTGAAATATTTCTTTCACGTGATTTTTCAGTGAAAGCAATTTGCGAAGCTTTGAATTGAAGCCCAGCCTATTCATTAATGCAAGATAACGCACTCATTAATAAACAATCAGCTCGCGGTCTATTTACAGAGTGACGTAGAATATCTCTCTGCGAGAACGGCCAAGGATGGACGATAAAGAAAACACACACACAGAGAGAGAGAGAGAGAGAGAGAGAGAGAGAGAGAGAGAGAGAGAGAGAGAGGGAGGGAGATGTAGGTAGAGAGAAAATTAGATAGAGAGAGGGATAGGGAAACACAACGCACAGGGCAAACAACGAATTATTCACGTCGGACGGCGGCAAACCGCGAAATCCTGCTGGTGCCCTTTGTCCCCGGTCCTCTCTCTCTCTCTCTCTCTCTCTCTCTCTCTCTCTCTCTCTCTCTCTCGGACGAGGCTATTGCACTGTAATTGAATAAATATTAATTAGTATAATGAGGTGGCGCGAGCGCCCGGCTATATTTATCTCTGCCTCTCTGCATGTGTGCGTATGCGTCTATGTGTGTGTGCGTGTGTGTATGTGTGTGCAATGCGCGGCTAGACCAACTTGAACTTGGTGGTCACGGGCGCTTTTTGGTCCGGACGAAAACTGCAGCGCGGCGGTACGTGCCCTCGTCGATATTGCGTTAATGTAACTCGCCGAACTCCCCCAACTATTAGTCGTTTGGAAGAAAGTTTTCCACGGGCTACGATCGTCCAGCTAATGAATAACTTTGACGATGAATTTGTTATTGCTTAATAAGCTGCATATTATCGTCGAAGTGGATCGACTTCGTTATTGCTTTGATAGACTATTTAAAACCTTAACTACCATCGATGTAATGATCTGGACGAAAAAGATTGGGGATACCGTTGATAAAGCGTCGAAAGAAATTTGGGGAATCTTACTTTTTTCCGGATAAAATGACCAGTAGACGGAGATGATTAAGTACAGCTATTTATTTCTACCAGAAAAGGTTCAAACAATGTAAAACTTTTGCCGATGACAGACGATCAGTCACGAAGTAGTTGAAAAGGTCGATAAAAATGAGATTGTAAGATTAATAAGTAACGATATAAATGTTACATCATGCAATTAAAATAATGAGTATCGCTTATATATCAATAGAAATTCCATTACCGAAACATTACTTTCAGTTAAGTTTTTAATAAATAATAGCAATTGAGTTTCCTACAAGAACATTTGCGATTAAATTATGCATAATTAAGCAAGAATCTTGTTTGAAACTCATCGAGTTAATAAATATTTAAAATTAATGTAATCAGATTTATCCACTATTTGTGAAACAAGATTGGTTAGGTCTGGCCTTTTTCTACTCAATTCATAAAGCTATACATCAAACCACAAAGTAGTCACTCGATATAATATAGCGAGAGAAATAATAATTTTAACCCCTATCAAAGTCAGCCCTAATATTCTTTTAGAATAATCGATGGAAAAATATTTGCTAACGAGCGGCGAAAACAAATACACAACAAAAAGAAAAGGTATACAGTCTAGTTGCAGAGGCTTCGCAGTAGAAAAAGGAAGCGATGAGAGTAATCCAACCACGAGCTTTCGCGAACTCATAAATCATCGAGTGTGAGCCGCGGCTAAGGAAAGATGTCTCTCGACAGGGAAGAATTTCATAACTCCTTAATTGCACATACCGAGTGATAGCGGCGACGCGCGCGCGCAACTCATTTACATTTATATACAGCATTCCGATAGCGGCGCCCAAGTATATAGCCCAACTCCCTCTCTCGGATCGCTATTTTTCTCCAAACGCGACGCGCGCGAGTCCCATTAAGTGAGTTTTTTTCGCCTACCGGCTTAGCGGACTTCTTATACCGCCGCTCCTACCCTTGGCCCGCAACCATCGATCCTCGCCTTTTTTCCCCTCTCTAGTGGTGATTTTCGTACGTGGAATCGCGGGATTCGATACTGGAATGCCTTGAATTTTTGTTCCAAATGGTCTTTTTCTTTCTCCACGGATAAGTAGAATCCTTAACATTCGTTCTTGATGTTCGAAGAAATACATCATTTATGATTAATTATTATTTGCGTTATGAATTTCTAAATGATGCTTCGTACCTTGAATTAAAAGCAAATAAAGTTTTTTACTTCGCAAAAATGATTTATTTAATACCCACACAATCGTGACTCTTGACATTATTTTCTGATTGTCGAGGGAAAAAAGGTGTTATTTTTCGAAAGCTCGTTTATTTTACTCATAAACGTATCTTTATTTCGAGGTTTTACATGTTATTGTAAATATCAGAAGTTCACGTTCGTAACAAATTTTTACTTATTTATGAAAAGCATCGTTTTAAACCGTCGTAATAAAACACAAGCAAACAAATGTTTCGTCGTTTTAAACTTTTTAAATTTCACCGCCCGACAATTAAGAGAATTGCCCGAATGGAAAAGTGCGCGGTTTGCTCGTTAAATGTAGAATTACCCACTGCTTTCACAAACCAGTAGCTTTTTATCCTTTTTTATAACAACCACTATATTATTTCATCTTCTGTGTTAAAAAAATAATAGTTTGCGTTAAAACAATCTGCCTGTGAACGATCTAATTAAAAACCAACTAATTGGATATTCAGAATATTATTCACTGGTTCAATATTATAAATACAGAAACGCTTGGAAAACTTAACCGAGGCTTATTAATATTTCAAGTTCACGGTATAAGAAAGATCTGATATTTTTTGACGATTGACGAAAAGAGAAATTCAGTAATTTATTCTTTGTACAAGGTGGAGTACAGAAAATTCTGGAGACGAACTTTTGGTCGTGATATTAAAAGATTTTTCATCCGAAACTTTCAATGCCCTCAAGCGTTTAGATACTGCGTTTACCTTTGGCGGTGCAAAAATTAGGAAACTTTGTTAATTTGAAGAAAAGTTGAAGGGGAATACTATCGTCGTGGAACAAAAAGTACAAATTCAAAGTTGACAGCGCTTAATAGATTTTTATCGCGGTAGTTTAATTTTTCGACTGATTGTTTAAAAAAGGATTTATTTGGTTGAAGCTACCTAATGGAATCTAATTGAAAAGATATTAATTCTAAACGTATACACAAAATAAATTCCAATTTTTTCGCAAGTTGCAGTATTTTTACTTCCGCACAATTTCCAACATTGATGTTAGCTTACAAACTGGTCAAGCCTGTGTGATCGAGAACTGAGAACACTACCTCCGCACATTAATTTTATTATCGGTAATCTATTTTTCTAAAAACTCGTTTAGAACCAACATCGTAAAGAGAATCCTGCAGTAATTTTGAAAATATTCAAATCATCAACTAAACACAGCATTTAATCCCATCTCCCATTAAATTTCCATTTAATTTTAGCATCTTGATTTCCATTGATCAGCGATTGAAAATCCCGCACTAAGCATCGCATCGAGTACCCATTACCCGCATCATCCTTCCTTCTCCCGAGCGTCTGGACGCATTGACGAGCATCATATCCTGTGCATCATCTCTCTCTCTCTCTCTCTCTCTCTCTCTCTCTCTCTCTCTTGCCGCTCTCACGAAGACACTTATTATATACATGCATGCCGCACGCGTGCGTTCACATGAAAGCGCGGCTCGAGGCGCGCAGTATAAATTTAACGCGCCTCTCGCGACTCTCGGGGGCCGGGGCCCCGTAAGGATCGCTCGCATATAACCTCCGTTCTGCGCGCGCGAATTCAAGGTGCAAGGTTATATCCAGCAGGAGAGCAAAAGAGAGAGCGAGAGAGAGAGAGAGACGAGACGTGCGCACGCCGGCGCTACTTCCTGATTGACCGGTGTATGTGTGTGTGTATACACATTACCCGCGCGCATGCAATCGTCTGTGTGTGTGTGTGTGTGTGTGTGTGTGTGTTCGCACAACTTGTTATTAGTTGACTTTTGCCGGCGCTCAAAGCCCGACGGTCTATCTTAACTCTCAGGCTGCGTGTGCAGGTAAAATTGCACGGGGATTGTCTCACTTAAGAGAGTCCCGGACGCTATGGTTATTATTATTTATTTCGAGCGATCGGCGATTCATAAATTTTGCATGCGCCGTTGAGAGAGAGAGAGAGAGAGAGAGAAAGTTTAGAGTCTCGGGGTCCAGGATATAGAGAGAGAGACTCATTTGAATAATCACTCCGATCGACGGCGATTTGCGAGATTTGTTTATACGATACGACGGACGGCTTTCGTGCGCTCCTCTGTTGACTCTTTTAAATCAATTTGCCTTGTATATGCATATATAGTTGGCGGGGATGCTTTATAAGCTCTGTGTGATTGAAAATATAGTAGGGACGTGAGGAGCTTACCAAGTTGGACGGTGATAAGAGTTTCGATTGAATTATAAATTGCTACTGTACTTCTTTCATACTTCTTTTGGTATCTTAATAAAGTTCAGGGATGCTTTTATTATTAAGTTATTGAATAAACGACTATGTATAATGGATGTATTGTACTACAAAGAATTAGTTTGACTTTATTATACGACACAATTTAATGTTACCGGATATTTGTAAACTGTGTTTTACCTCTATAGGAATTACTTTGTATGTTATAGTAATATAGGCTAATACTAATGTAATTTTATACTTTTATAAATATTTATAATTATATATAATTTTTATTAGGTTTTATAAATATTTAATTAAATTAATTAAATTTTATTAAATTTAAATTTAATTATTATTAATTAAATCTTTTATTGGTGTTGTTTCATAACTAATTATTTATTATAATCTTATATTTTATTATAAAACGCGGAAAAAACATTTATGAATTTATGCAACGTTCATATTATTTAACTTGTAATAACAATAGAAATTAAGCAATATGATTAAACAACATAAAAAAAATATCATACACTTCGATCGCAAAAGTCTAATTTTATAACATTCTCAATAACTGCTTCTTCCTTGAATAAGTCTCTCTGGTTAAAAATACACTTAATATAAATTGGTTTTTCAGCAGTCTAGAGAAATAGAAACGTGATTTCGCATCACCTATAATTGACTTATAGTATATCCGAGACCAAAATATATTCCAGTAAAGCATTTGTCTATCAAAGTCGTAGTCGTAACAAATAAATTTATTATGAAGCCTGAATGACTAGATTTTGGATAGATTACAATCATTTCAAGCATTAAATTCGTGCTTCGTATCCGGTTAATCAGTGATTCGCTAACAGATAAATAAGTTTCTTTATGGATTTAAATTGTTTGTTGAAAATCAAATATTTGAGTAGATGATTTGATAAGCTTCAGTACTAATGGCAATATTAATAAAGCATTATTAAATTTGAGAGCAATTTGTCAGCTTAAATGAATAGCCGGACTGAATACAATAATTAATGAGAGCGATTGTATAATTTTTAATGAAAAACAATGATTAAACAAAGTTTCATATCTGCATCTATTACATTTATAGATAAAAATGAATGAGAATGGTTCAAGTTATTATTATTGGCAAACAAAAAGAGAGCAACGTGGGAAAAAAAGCAAACACACACACACACCAACCATAAAAGCAGATATAAATCTTCTCCTTTTTCATCCCACTCCAGTCTTACACGCTTGGCTTCCCTCAACTTTCTGAAATCGACCTCACCGCCTCTCTCTCCCTCTCTCTCTCTCTCTCTCTCTCGTTCTCTCTCCCAGACTCTAAATTCCAAGCATTGAGCTATACGCGCGTCAGAACATTTCGCTTCCATTTACACGTAAAATCTATCGTTTCGGAGCACAATGCAACCAGGTCATACTCGCCTCCCCTCGACCTCTGCGATCATACGTAAGTGATTCTTTATTTTTTCCATTTTTCAAAAATTTCTTTCTTTGCATCACGAGCTTTCACAGATGCTGCTACATATAGTTCGTTTTTTTTTCGCGTGTATAGATTTGCATATAGTTACCAAGGCGAGTCACAGTGGCTCGATCGATATCCGCATCTTTTCAAAAGATGCGGTAATTTACGCGTTGCTAATTGTAACCTCCAATTAATTTTAAAATCTAATTTTCACGGCGACTTTATATTCTTCGACTATTTATTCCTTCATTTTATACCTCTACCATCGTCCTTTGCAATCCTAAAAGTATATTTTATTTTACGGAAAAATTAATTCTAAAACTGTACTTCCTACTTTCAAACGACGAGAGTCCATACAAATTATTGTCCCGAGTAACACTCGTCGAAAAAAATAGTGCAAGCTTCATAACTTTTATTCATAATAAAATTTCAGCAGCACAACATTTCCGTGTCTAAAGACTCGCGCGTTTTTGTGCTTGATTTTTCATTCATGCGAAATGTATACTTGAGGGGGATCCTGAAGCTTGCCGTTTAGACGGCTATAGAGAAGGAAAGCTTTAAGCGATTGCACAAAAGATTCTCTCTCTCTCTCTTTCTCTCTCTCTCTCTCTCATTCTCTCACGTATACACCCATACATGTATGTATACGCAGCGGAATGAAGAGTCGTTAAAGAGCAAACATTTGTCCCGGGACACGAATTTTCAGCGCAAGCGGGTGAGGCTCCAAAAAAGACATCGTAATCGTGTGTGTTCTCGTTCTTTCAACGTTATCTTAACACGATTGGATCAGGGCCGGATGACTATGCATTTGTCGCCGACCTAGTAGGTGATGAGCAGTTCTTCGCTTGTACCGACCGAATAACTAGTTCTCCGCATAATTTATCCTAATCCAATCTTTTTTATTGATTTATCACGATATCGAGCAATCTTTATAATGATAATTATATAGTCAGATTCGTTCTTTTAGTTGCTAACGTGTTTGATAAAATTATATAGCAATATTATTATTTGTAAATGATTGTAGATTAATATAATGAATAAAATAAATTTAAAAATGTTTTTCTAAATTGTGCAAGAACTGAAATGAAGCTATTAATTAAACAAACATATCGTTGCTGAGAATTAGGAACTTGATACTTTTTTAATAAAAGTCTTTTTGTATACTTTATTTATAAATAATTAATATTGTATATTTTGTTTTATATTTAAATGTACTTTTATAAAATGGTAAAAAACTAAATATCTAAATATAAATATGCACTGCATTCTCTAAATGCGCTGTAATAATAAAGTAAGCAGCGTACAGTATTTTTTATGGCCGAAAAGTATTTTACGAAAATATTCGACTGTGGAGAGAACCGCAGTAAAACAAAGTAGAAAAATACACGGGCAAAAAGTGAATACGGGGAAACTTAAGCGAAAATTTTACCTAAGTGAATTAGGGATAACTATAGGGGAAGTAGAAAATAGTTAAAGTAACAAATAGAACAGGAAAGAGAAGAAGGAAGCGTTTCACCGCCAGCCGCTACAACGTAACGAGAGAACCTATACACTGCAAATAATGAATGCATTCTTATTTACCGGTATCATCGCTTCCTCTCCACGAGCAAAAAATTTGGAAAAAATGTAAAACACGCGAAATGCGCCATTCTTTTTTCTAGTTTACAAGAGAGTTTTTTTTTAGAGATGAGTAAATAATTAATGTAAAATGGCACACTGTGGGGCACAGAAATGACAGAAAATATTGATTTATTAAATAAATTAACCCAATGTTTTTTTTGCAATCCATCCAATTGTTTATTTAACAAACTCCGACGTTTCGGTCATTTATTGGCAAAAGCCAAAATGATCCTTTTCAAGTTTCTAGCTACACCTTTTTAAATTTTGCATTTTTATTTGATTATTCACTGTTTATATGGGTCACAAGTTTCTTCTAGCGATGATAAAAGGTTTTAAAATGAATAACTCACGGGAATAATAATTAACATTGTAAAAGTAGAATTTGGCTTACTTTCTGCTTTGTTAAAATGTTTAGTCTATCCTTCACGTAACTTTCTTTCAGTTTAATTAACAGGTCGAAAAAAAAAATACCAGTATTTTTTTTTGAATTCTTTTTCTCACAACTAAACACAAAAGTTTTCAAGTAATATATAGTACAAGTAATATCAAGTAATAATAATTGCTCGGTAAACGTTTACTTTTCAAAAGAAACGCCGAACAAAAGTAAAAACATACTACAAACATTTAAAAAACGAACGGCTCACAAAGCAAAGTGCAAAGAATTATTTTAACACTGTTTTTAGCAGGACCATATAAAGAGCAAGAAAAATAAAGTACGAACGGGGTTTAACGGAAAAATTTTAATACGAATTTTTCGAAAATGGAATCTTCGCAACCCCTTATATCTTTTTCAATTTATAAGACAAATACATTTTTTCCACTCTCCGAAAAGCAGTAAAGAAAGAAGTAGAGGTAGAAGAAGAAGAGAGTAGAGAGTAAAGCGGAATAAGGGATGTTTACCAATTTTGGTCCACTCTTATCGCCGCCGACAATCCGGGCGAACACAGGCCATTAACGTCCGGATAAATTTAAGCCGGCCGCCGCAGTAAACACCCCGAATAAACAAATGCTAATGCCACTGTGGGCCCGAGCTCTTTCTCTCTCTCTCTCTCTCTCTCTCGTCTCTCTCTCTCTCTCTCTCAGCGATAAGGCTCACTTTCCATTCCAGTTCGCGACACGCGCACGTCTAGCCCGAGATTTAAAAAAATTCATTATCCTCGCTAGCTACGTCTTTTCCATTTAGCTTTGTTTTCCGCTGTTTTTCACTATCTTTGTTCTCCCCTACCCTCAGACAGACGACACGGAGCTTATCCGTCGCTATTCTGTCTCTCTCTCCCTCTCTCTCTCTCCCTCTCTCTCTCTCTCTCTCTCTCTTTCTCTCTCTCTCTCTCTCTCTCTCTTTGTGTCTATGTTTAGTATTTTGTCGGTTTTGTCGAGTCGCCGAATGCCTTTAATTATTTTTGATCTCGATTGTAGCATCTGTTGTGGTTTGGAAATTCATTGTCTTTGCATTTGGAATTTATTCTGAGTGACTTACTGCGTTTGTTGAGGAATTCTTATTATAGAGGATTATGATTTGGAATGTATATTGAGGTATTCTATTATATATTACTAAGATTAAGTTAATTATTATGGCTTATTTATTTTAGTCATTTTTCTGAATAAGGAAAAACAGAATATGTCTAATAATGCATTTCTATTTTATAAAAATGAAATGTGTTTAGTATTGTTCGGAATGTACGAAATTCGAGTATTATAAGATTTGATTTATGCAATATGTAAAATATATTATGCGAAATTTTAAACAAATATGAATATAAATCGGCACATTTTCGTATAATTTATGAAAAATGTACATAAAATATTAAAAACTGTTACTAATAATTTTTGACGTAGTGAAAAATAGTAACAAATACAGATATTTTAGTAAATAAAAAATTATGGATTGCTATCGTGGCTTATTCCATAATTGATGTAAATAGTTTATTGTAATTGAATTCAAAATAACAAGAAAATATATCTTTAAATGAATTATAAAGTAATGATTGTGCAGTATTACTTTACAAGAAGTGTAACTGCTTATATCAAAATAACTTACATAAGTTTGCGAATTCAAATCTAGCAATCTACTGGCATGCAAGTTATTCCACAGACAGAAACAACGGTATGCCTGACTAATCACGGGTTGTACTACTTACATCTAATCACCGTTAGAGTGTTTAGACGATGTTCTTCTTGATTTATAGAACTGAATTTATATCGCGATAAATAGTTTTATATCGATTAAAATGTTCATACGCAAAAGAAATAGAAAAGCTTAATTATTTCATTTCATACTTAATTTTCCCTCTTTTATTGATGTTGAAACATGCATATTTAAATACGAATATTTTTGAAGTTATACCAGGCTGTAAAACGGTAGGAAGCGTATATTGCAAAATGTAATTTAAATTTTATGTAAATGAAAATTGTGCATAGAACACATGTATAAATGTAAAATGTGTTCTTGTGAATAAAAGCAAAAATTTAAACGCGATGCTCGACGCGCAGCATGCAGACATATAATATAGAGCTGTTGTCTCTTTATACTTACGAAAAATTCGCAAATAACTTTATCGTACTATAAATGACAATTTAACTTTATCACTGTACAAAAAATTAATTCATCAATAGTTATGATGAAAAAATCTTTACCGCACAGACTCTATACGCAACAACACTGTATACCAATATTCGATAAACAAATAATTACGGACCTTTGATCCAGCGGCAATCAATAAAAGCGATTTCTCTCGCCGAGCGTGTAAGAAGCCATTGTTAAAAGAATAGGATAGATAGATAGAGAGGAGAAGAGAGAGAGAGAGAGAGAGAGAGAGAGAGAGAAAAATTGCAACAGTAAAATAATAAGCGTTGCTCGCGCGTAGCGCTGTAAAGGATGAAATTTACGGCCTCCGAAGTGTCATAAACATGGCGGCGGGAGCCGCGAGACTCGGTCTCTCTCTCTCTCTCTCTCTTTTCTCGCGGGGCCGGTCATTATGCGCGCCGCGAGGAATCAAGCGGAAGAAGCGCTCGCTCGTATAAGAAATTAGAGTCACGGCTTTTATCTCCAGTCGTAAATCGCGAGAGCATCGATTATACGCGCTCCTCGCTGTCCGTGTGTATGCGTCTGTATGTGGTATAGCCCGTCCGAGGTTCTCTCGCGAGCCGAGCGACAGATAAAAATCGCGAGTACAGAAAGAGAGAGGGACGAGCGATATCGAGTATAATCCAATGGCGGAGGGAGGCATTACCGCACGCACCAACGGCTGTGCGTGCGTGTATGCGAGCGTGTAGGTGTAGAGCGATAGGCGAGCGAGGTTCTTCCTCGCGAGCGAGCGAGCTGGGCCTGGATTTACTAGATGTCGCGGAGGCGATAAAAAATAAGCTTTAGAGAGGATGCCGCGGGATATAGTGTATGTGAGTATATATATAGTGACCCCTTTTACACTGGCTTCAGAGAGAGAGAGGGAGAGGGAGATACAGAGGCGAAAATGTACATAGCGCTGGACTTTCGAGGAGGGAGAGCTGCGTTGGTTAACGATGCCGCGAGCTTTTTTTATCGCTCTGAAATTACACATAAAAAATGAGTATTATTTGCTGAGAATAGGAAGGAACCCCGCTGAAGAAAATGGACTCGGCGTTATTGCTGTGTGCCGGTGACAAAGACAGTCGCTCGCCAAACGTGTTTATAGAATACATCGATATATATAAAGAACATTGTTAATTTAAGCCTTTTGAATTTGCCATCGCAATATTAATTCTGATTCTTAAATTATACGAGATTTTTCGTTCTATATTGTCAATTCTGTTTTAAAAAGTTCACGCGGGAACGCAATAAGGGACAGTATAACTTTTGTCGCAAATCAATTTATCAAATTATTCATTTTTTAAATATAATTTAGGAGCAGTAAACGTATATGTATATTAATGGCACGTGACACAAGGAATCCACACACTCAGCAGCGACATACACGCGCTCGCAAAATCATCACCAATCCAAACCCTCCTCATAAGTATATTAACAACGCATAAATATCGCTCGATCCTCGCCATATCCTGCACATCTCCCGAACAGCGTAAAAGGGCCGCACAGACGTGTGTACAGCTGACGCGAATTTACGTCCGAGCGGTCGGCGCTCGCGAGAGCTCCGGTAGTTTCGCGCTCTGTCAGACTTTGGTTCGTCCACGCGCTACTACTGCCTCGACGGCCTGCGCGCGCCAACAGAGACACTCGACACTATTTCAATTTGATACGAGGGACGCGCGCGAGTATCCGGTCACGTGACGCGAGCCATAAATAAAGCGCGGCAGTGGCGGGCGCGAATTCTCTGATTTCCGACGAGATTTTTCGCGCTGATGTCGACGACTTTGAAATCTCGTGACACTCACTCTCTCTCTCTCTCTCTCTCTCTCGCACTGGGAATCTTGTTTTTTGTTAACGCTCTTTCTCATCGCTCTTTTCACACTGAGCCGTGTTATTTACAGTTGTCCGATAATGTTACGAATGAATGATTTGGCTGTTGCACAGTTTCGGTGAGTTGTTTGTCCGAAGGGTTGGCGTACCGGGACCCTTTTCTTTTTTTGGCTTGACTTTCAATCGCTGACTTTCGCGAATTGAATTGAAAATTGATTAATATTCGGCTGATCTTTTTGTTTATTGTCTTGCAAGTGTTTGTACAGAATATAAATCAATCGTCAAAAATTTCTTAAACTTGTGTATAGTCTTGGCAATTTGAATTTCAATAACTAATAATTTAAGGACCTCGGGCCCATTAGGACTTTTGATAAGAACAAAAATAAAAATAAATTTTATATTCTCAATTATTTATACAGATTTTGTAAATAACTAATTTTTCGGACAAACTTATGTTTAATACAATCTTGAGAAAAAACTAATCCCCTTGAAGGAAAATACTGCACCCAACAATCTTAATTAATGTAGAAGCAGACGAACATTGCAATTCTATATTTACTTTGGTCTTTCGTTTCTTTCTATGCTTTAATTATCGTATCAGCAGTTACCTGTTCCTACTAACACATCATAGCACCTACGAGTTATTTAAAAATAACGATTTCTCTATGCAATGGTAACGCTTCAACACGCAAGAAAATAAAAATACTCCAAATCGATTGCAAACTATACAGTTTCGAAGGTTCCATCGCGAAAGTCGGAGAGCGAATCGGTAGGAACAAGCGAAGTACAAGCGTCCGTGGAATCTCATTTCCGATTTCTGCGTCTCTCTTTCTCTCTTTCTCTCTCTCTCACTCCCTCCAACATATCGACTATATCCGCGGAAAAGTGAAACGGCGCCTCTCCACCAGCCCCAGTAACTGCAGCAGCAGCAGAGACGCAAACGAGCATCGTCCTCCTCCCCCCCCCCCC
>UELU01120719.1:34236-59838 GCA_900490025.1 Megastigmus dorsalis | reverse complement strand
TCGCAGAGCGCTAATGGGAACCTGTTAATCCGGCTTTTTTAGCCTCTGCCTGTATCGAGAATATTATGTGTGAAAAGTGGACGAAGCGGACTATTTAATCCTGCGCTAGGTTATACTTAAGTCATTTTATGGCTAGAGTAATATATGAATTCCTTCAGTTTTATATAGTTGCGAGAAACTATCCTTTATTCTTGGCACATAAATAGTTGAATTATACACGTTCGTATATAGAGATGTAAAAAAAAAAGACAAAACTAAACAGAGACCCGCATGCACGTACGCATATATGTAGAGTGAGAGGGACTGTAGCTAGCAAAGACCTTTCCTCGTTATTAAATCGTTATCGCGTCCAGCAGCATCACACGTCCATCGCTCGTTCCCCCAAAACTTTTCTCGCCTATGGAGCGCGCACCGAGTTCCCCGAACTAACCTCTAGATCATCCGCTCACGAGCTGATGCACACAGCGGATAACGGATGTAAAAGCGTATACACGGTATAACAGGCAAGCGTTACATAGTATACAGAGAGAAATGGTCTTCTCTGCGCTCTTTCGCACATAAGACACACACACACACACTAACACACGTGTAGGCGCATTCCTTGATGGTGTAAATGCTTGGTGGTAACGCGTGTGTGTCCGTATAATGTATATAGCGTTTGGGTACAGGTCGTGTGGGAGTTAAAGTACGTCGCTGATTAGGCGGGTATGTGTTGCCGCCTTACGCTTTGGGTAAAATAGTTGGCCTAACTATAGCGGCAGCTGTTGTGCTGTTGCCCCGCCGCGATAATCCGGAAACTCGATACGTATAGGCATAGCCGAACACGTTGCTACCGCGTAGTGTGTGCAACTCTTCGCGTGTAGGTGCGAAGCTGACCCTTATAGCAAGAGAGAGAGAGAGGTGGAGGAGAGTTTAGAAGCCTCGAGATATGGAGAAGCGAATGCGAGGCTCGTGTGCAGGCCGACGCTATAAGTTGTCGCGTTGCCTTCCCTTTTTTCTTTTTGTTCGCCGCTCTGCCTGTGTACAAGAATGGCCGAGCGTTGGTTATCCGAGATTTAGGCTTTGCCTAGGACTCGTGGATGTATAATGTAACCGTATATGTTTTCGTTTGTTTAGGAGACCGAGATGCAACGCTGGATGCACCTAATTATTTTTGTTGCTTGGATCGCATCGGTAGACTCTGAAATCACTATTGTCGGTTTACAACTGAAAATTTACTTCAAAGTTTGAAGCATTATCAATGCATATAAGTACATAGATAAAGAAGATCGCAAACAGTATTAAAATTTCCTGAAAAACGATACGTGCGGTTATGTAAGGTAGGAAAAGATATGGGGTGGCTGAAACACAATGTGGCTTCATAATTTATAAGCCAAAGTTGTACGTGAATTGTGTGCAGTGCGCGACACCGCTGCACAGGCACTTACGTACCCGTTGCCCCGCGACCGTATATTTACAGAGAAAATACTTTATGGCGGCGGTGCGCGGCGCAAGTTTGCTATCCCAAGGATCTCTGAACTCGCGCGACTCCCTTACATATTTTTTTATTTCATTCACTTTCTCTCTGCCACTGGTAATATGCAGAAACTAAGAGAATTCCTCGCTAGTCCGAGTCTACGAATCAAGGATACATATATATTTTCGTAACTATCGGGATATTAATAACATAGAATTAAATGCGTGAGTTTTAACGATAGCTAGTTGAAATGAGAAGATTGAGCAACGTTTTACAGTTGATCCGTTACATTTAATGTAAATTGATTACATCTATTATTGAGTGCGAATCGTTCACATAAATATTTAAGGTTTTCAAAATAAAGCAATGGTTACCCTATGAAGAAGATAGCAATATACGTAGAAGATGAAAGAAACGATAAGAAAAGTTTACCGTATATCTGATAGTTTTAACGATAAATTGCATGCCACAGTGCATTACTCATCGTCCCAACTATTTCATAATCCCCGCGTGAACCTTATATATACCGGCAGCTCCGGTGGTATTAACGGGTCCCGGAAAAAAACCTCGGATTCTCGAATAAAAAAAATAAGAAAGAAGCGCCTCAAAAGCGTCAAAACATAAATTAAAAGCGCCAAGGCGCGAAAGCGAAGAAAATGTATTTCCAAGGATTGCCGAGGGGACAAAAAAGAGAGTGAGAGAGAGAGAGAGAGACGAAGAAGAAGAAGAAGGAAAAAAAGCGTAGATACAACGTAAGGCGGCACGTCCGGCGTGACGAGAGTGACGAGGCCGAAGGAGGGTTAAAGGAGAACTCGGGCGAGCAAGAGAGCAGCGGTGGACAGGTTTTGTGGAATTCGAGCGCTCCTCCCCCCTCCCTCTCTCTTGATACGCCCACGAAGATCGTCCTCGACGCGCGCGCGACTCGCTTCTTGCTCATTTCTTTTATTCCCGGCATCTCCGGTGTCCCCCTTGTGTGTATATATCGTTGTGGTCGCGTCGAAGGTGAGTTCCGAGAGAGAGAGAGAGAGAGAGAGAGAGAGAGAGATAGAGAGATAAGTGAGAGCCTCTCAAGATGAAGCTGTACACGCGGGATATGATAATTTTTAATGAATTTCAGATTTCGAAATGTTTAATATGATAGATACGTCGGGACTGAGTTTATATATATTTGCCTTTAAAGGCGATGAGATGCTTGATTTATCAAAGAATATTGTGTTCAATGTGCTGATGCTAATTTTGTAACATGTGTTAAATAGGTGCGGTGATTTCTTTCAAAAATTTCTGTTGCAAATTTTCACATGCTATTAGTATACGATACCGTAATAAAGAATTGATAATTTAATCTTTAAAATCTTATAAAATCCATCAGACTAATCTTATACGATCTTGATGAGGTAGTAAGAGATCATACAGCATAATTTCAAATTTGATATTTTAACTTTACCATCTAATAATTATATAAGTATCTAACAATTATTAGTTTTTTTTTTTAATTTTTTATACATTTTTCGTGAATATCTCGAGAATTTTATTTTAGACGCTTAAATTATCATGTTCATCGTATTTTTATAGAACACGTGTATAGTTAAAGCAACTTTTAACGAACGCTTAGCACAACATATAACACCGAAACTCGCGCATCCTCAAATCCCCGTCATTAGCAATTACGCGGTCGTATACATAAGTCGAGTGTAAAAAAAGATCGGACGACGGTAAAAAGGTAAACATATAACGCTGCCGAAAATCCTTTTGCCCACTGCACACGCACATGTTAAAGTCTCCACCTGAGATCGTCCCATAAAGCGCTATACCGCTGTTTTTTACGAGCATTCCAAGAAAATCGTGCCTTCCTCTGCCCCTCACCCCGCACTTTTACGGCGAGACTGTCGTGCAGTGTATATATAGACGCTGCTAAAAGTCCTTTACCCTCCCGAAAGAAAACTTGGATCTCTCGTCTACGCCATCACGAGACTCTTGTGTTTAATAGAGGCTGCTTCCCGCGTGTATATAAAGAGAAATTTGGTGGTGTGACCGTTACCGAGACTGCCCATTTTTGACACGGATAGGAGCTGGAAACGATACGTTTATGGCTATGTATAGAGAGGCTCTGTCCTGTCGAGGCTGAAACGAAATCGCTACCCGATACTTTAGTGTTTATACTTGGTCTATTCTCCTCGTAATTCGTAATATTGTCTTTTTATTCCAACTGAACTTGATGAAAAATTCAATTGAAACTTTACCAATAAATTTCAATCAAGATGTACATTGAAAATCGGATATACAATTCATATAAACCAATTGCATATTTCTAATATAATAACATGTCTTGTAAGCATTCGATCGTATTCATATGTAAGTTTTCTGCGGATGAATTCAGTGTCTATATTTCTTTCTCCTTTTATGAGTTCCGTTGTTCCTCTTTGAATTTGCATAATTGCAAACAGCTTTTTTGTCTTGTGCTCACAAAAACGAGGCCGCCGCTGGACGCTCGCGAGATCCTCGTGTCGGTCTCGATTGGCCGCCTGCGTCGAGACTCGAGAGACAGACAGAGAGAGAGAACATGCGCGTGTACATAAAGCACGAGGAAAACGAGAGTTTATGTCACCGAGAGATGGTGACGAAATTAACGGGACTGCCAGATTTTTATTGGTTTGATAGTCGAATGCGAAAGAGATGCTTTTTGTTCGTTAACTAAATTAAGGACAGTGTGGTCTATGGTCGTAACTTCACATTACGGGGAAGAAGATGTCTTAGTCGGTGCCTTTCGAAATAAAATATTATCCAGCTCAAGAGAAATTATTGTCAAAATTCTTTGCAGCGAGATGAACGATGAATATTTATTGCTAATTAGCGTGTGTAAATATGGTGCATATCACGATGCATATACACGCCGTGTTATTCATTGTGACTAGTAAAAAATAAAGATGCTATAACAGAATGAATCATCAGAAAGTAATGTACAAAAGAGGGAATGGCAATTCGATAATGCGTACACGATGACCAACACGTTATACGAACTAACGAATCTTCTTCTACAGGCCCATCCCTCGAAGAAAGCATATTTGTTGGCTTTGGAGTAACAGAGCGAACAATAAGTTTGTATATCCAGTAGCGCATAATATCTCTTGATCTCGTCGAGCTCCACACCGCGAGTGGCTGTCGCCGCGCAACGATCCAATTTAATTTTCCTATTTAGAACGCGTCAATTCAGACTCAAACTGACTCAAACAGAGAGTATATATGTATGTATCGCATTGGTTAGGCCGCGTCGATTCCCACAGCACATACTTGACACCTCTCGCGTCGCTATTCGCGTTTCTGCGCCACTATACCCCAGACGCATAATATACAATTAACGATGCGCGCGGATTTGGGGTCGGGAGGCAAGGATCTCCGACCTATCAAGCGATAGTGTAATATTATATTAGCCGTTGCGATATGCGCTGTGTTTCAATGCGGGTGAACGTCGTGGTATAATCCTTTGGGAGAGAGAGTGAGAGGAGATGGGAGGGTGGGTAAAGGAGAGCTAATGAATAGGGAGTTAAATAGATTCATTAAACCGCATATCCCGAGACTAGCCGCGGGATACGCGGTGCGGCGGCGGCGGCGGCGGCCTGTCCCTTTGGCGTTGCATGAATTATCTTTTCCTCTCTCCCGCGGGGCATAATGCAGGATATTGTATGAATTATTTATTTGGGGATGATGCGATATAACGTGGCGGGTATATGTTAAGGTGTGTACGGCTATTTCTTGGGGTAGTAGTTGTATAGCTGAGATATTAAATGGCCGTGGTTTTTGTCTGTTTTCTCGGCGAAATTGATGAATTTTCTTGGCAAATGTCCTAAGCGATTATTTTAACGACGTTTCGACGTTTGTTACGTTTTAATTTTCCTTGCGATGGGTGGAACGGGTATTGTTTCTTCCTTTTTTCCTTCTCTTGTACGCTTAACGAAGGAAATGCGATTTTACGGTTTTAATTTATATGTAAAACTATTGCGCTGACTTTCGGTGCCGCGTGAAATTCGGTTAATGTGTCTCGCTCCTAGTGGAAATGAAAAATTCAACAATTTTCATTATGCTCCAATTTATTTGGGTTATTATATTTCGTACAATCATAAAAGACGCTTCATTCGATTTGAAGTAGATTGCGGAATTAATTAAGAATTTATTCAGCGACTCTATTTCGCTTTAGATGAAGAAAATGTCGTGTAACAATGCTCATATATGAATAACAATGTTTCAAAAGAATTAAGAATGTTTAAAAACTCATCGTTTGTTCAATAGCCGCAGATAGTGCACAAGATTCTTCTGCCGACGCGCACAAAGATAAAAGCTGTACCTTCTAAAAAAAAAAGAGCGGTACACGAGTACAAAAAGAATCCCATCCCAAAAAAAGAATTGCGCGCAATTCGAGGAAAAGAGCAAAAACGAAGGGAGACACGTATATAATGGCGAATAAGTAGTAATGCACGCGCGTTCTCTCTCTCTCTCTCTCTCTCTCTCTCGAGTGCGGGAAAAATAAAGAACGGAACTATGATTTATTGCCATTCAGATCGTAGATTCGGCATAATGTATGTACATACGTAGTTTCGCGGAGGGGGTAAGTACACACAGAGAAAGAGAGCGAGAGGGAGAAAGGCATCGCAGAGTGTACTAACCCCGCGCAACAAAGCGCGCGCAAAAGATTCTTAGAGAAGCGCTCAGCTATGGGAATACGAGTACAGTATTGCGGCGGCGACGCCGGCAGGTCGAATAAATACACGCTATATACATATACATGCCCGCAGACGGACCGCAAGCGCCAGAGAGAGAGAGAGAGAGAGGGAGAGATATACACGCGAATGAAAGAAAGGGAGGGAGGAGAGAGAGAGTCGGAGAATAATGCAGGTAAATATAAAGCCAACTGCGCGGGAGAGCGGCTGAAATGAAGGACAGAGTGAGAGAGACGGAATGTAAAAGATAGAGATAATGGCGGTGGACGAGAAAAGAAAGAAGCGAGTATATATATATACATACACGTGAAAGAGAGTTGGATGTTCTAACGCGAAACGAGTAATAATAGACCTTTTGGGGTGTGTATAGGGACTACGAGTATAGTTCGTGGCACATACAGCGTCACTGCGAACATAAGCCGTCGCGCGATACGCGGCTTGAAACGCGAGATAAAGCGCAACCACTCATAGCAGCCCCCGAACTCCTCTTCCTGGCCACTTGCTCCTTTTATTTTTTCGTTTTACCCCCCACCCCCACCACCATCGCTCTCTTTTTTTCTGTGCAACTTCGACTCTGCGGTGTGCGCTTCTTTTTTGGCACTGGTACGACGAGCTTTTCAGATTTTGAAGTACCGCTGTCGTTTGGGGTTGGGTTAATTTTGAGGTACGGTGGAAACCGGGAAAAGTGGCCGAATCAAAATTGATAATTGGTTGCCTTTTTAAATTTGAATTTTAATGGAGGATGAAAAGAAGCCGACGACATAACGCATTCTTTATCGAATTTGAAAAATCTATATTCGTATACATTTGTCAACGTTTTTAAACCAATTAATTCGTGAATAATCAAATCAATAAGAGAATCACGATCGGCGCGCATTTAAAATTAAAATTTCTATCGACGATTTTGTATCAATTCCAGAAATACGATTGACAAATATTAATTTCGATGTCATCGCGTATAATTAGACAGAACACCATTATCGAGAATGAACGAACGTTTCGGGCAATACATTAGCGTCCGTTTAACATACGTCGGTCGATTTAATTGGCCGGTCATGGATACGGCATCTAGCTCATAAGCTTCATGCGCGTAATGTACCGAATCGCCCATATTTTTTGAAAAAAAAAAAAAAAGTTACAAATAGATATATACGTCGCAGGCGGGCGGGCGGCTCAGGCATATAAGAAATTCCGGAATCATAAATTTCATCGAAAACTGTTTTCCGATCCTCCTCGCTCCACCTTATATACTTTCGGGCTGCATCTAGAAGGCATAAATATTCAGCGGCTTTCAGGCCTTAATTAAAACTCCTCCTGCCCCTCCCCGCGTGAAAATAGATCGCCCGGACCGAGTCTTTTACGTAAACTCATAAATCCTGCTTTGACTGTGCGAAAGAATTAATTCACCGCTAAATGTTCTTACTGACTTTAATAAGAAATGATAATCGTCCAAGTTTCGAACATTCATTAGCGTCGGAATTTTAAAATCGTTCTAAATTATTATGATTTTGATAGATATTTATTACACTGGCGTAAAGATATAACTGAATTATATATACATTCAAATGGTTTGAATTTCATATAAAAATTAACTTTTTGATTCTTAGTCAAATAAATTTGACGATGAATGGAAAACGAGCGTATAAAAAATGAGATGCGCATTTTAGATCTCACTTTACAGATTTAACCGTATAGTACTAAAATTTAATGAGCTCCGCCTTATCTTTAACGCTCAGTAAACAATTATACTAACGACATAATTTACGCTTTTATCGCAATATGAATCTGAAAAAAATATTATAAGCACAGCTGATAGAGTAACGCAAAGCGCACATCTCCGAATTGTCCAATAAAAGGTAGTCACCCAAATTTTAAACATTAGAGTATAAGATTTAAAAAAAATATATATGTGACATTCACTCGGAATACGTTGAAATTAAATCTTAATCGCGCGATCTCCTATCGACCGTTAAAATAACGTTTATGCGATCAACATCTGAATATCGGCGCATAACCGCTCCCATCCGCACGTTCCGTATCTTACAAACGATTCGATATACAAGCATTTGAAAAAAAAATCGGGCTATAAACATTTCCGTAAACTTACCATTCCCGGCGCACTCTCGAGCACGCTCCAAACAGACATTCTCGAAAAGAGCATCCAGGACCAGAGACCTCCCAAACTAACACGCTTATACAAGCCACGCATAACCTAAGCCCGACACACACACATCGTACCCCAACATCATCGATACGTCGTAGCCACTACCATAAAAGGAGCGGAGCCATCTCTTCCGCAGCACCGGCGCAAGAGCGGCAGGTACACGCTCGCATAACGGCCTCTCTCTCTCCCTCTCTCGGAAGTGAATAACGATTCGAGCGGTCCATATAAGTAAAGAACCGCCCGCGCCCATGTCGACGTACACATACAGCCTCGAGGCCCTGATTTCCCCTCTCTCTCTCTCGCTCTTTCACTCTTTGTGTGTTTTTTTTTTTATCTCGCTCGGGCTCATTAAGGCGTGAATTGAGTCGCGCGATTGGCCGAGGCAAGAGTATTACACGCGCTGCGCCGATGATAGCTGCGTTATTCTTCGGGCTCTTTGACGCGTAAGCTTTGACGGTGCAGGCTCGGTCATTCTTTTTCCCAGGTGGTAAGTCGTAACAAAAAGTGCGAACAATCGTGCGGCCAAACTGTTTTGTCGAGGGTTTTTTTTTTTTTTTTTTTTTCAGCGAGCTGCTATTTGGGAGAGTGCGAATGCGTATCGTAATTTACTCTCTGATTGCTTGTATAGTGGCCGTGATTGATGCGCGGAGTACAAGCGTTCGGGTAATAATGGACAATGCCGTTCGATGCGGGAATGATTTGTAAGATCGTAAAGAGTTGGGGCCCTGCGTGTTGGAGGGATTTTTTTTCGGGTAATTAGGGCTGTTAAAATGTTTGCGCAGCTCGATATCGTCGATTGCTGATCGGCGATCGGAACAATGTAAAGATTTCTATTCAATTTCGAGCACGTGATATGTGTTCCCGTATAGAGAACTCATTTAATTAATTCTAGTAATAAATTTTCGAACGTTATTTTGAATCGAATGCATATTTTTACCAACTAAATCACGAATATATACGTACTTTAAAAATCAAGAACATTCGAAAGCTACTTTTTTAGTTGTTTAAGATACTGTATCATCTTGGAAAGATGAATGGCAAAAAGTAATTTTCTCTTGAGTGAAAAAATTATCGTTGCGGCGGTAGAAACAGTTGCGGGAGATTAAATTCGAGAGCCAAAAAAGGCTAGTCTAATACTAGGCTGTGTAAAGATTAGATACAGCAGAAGGAATGCCAGAAACGACGGAACTAAATCAACAGGTTATTCCATGCCACCATGCCTACATGCTTGTACAAAATCTTCGTATAGCCTCTTCTACCAAGAACTCATGGCTATCTCCAAAATTAAATTAATTTTCTACTCAAAACTCAATTATCGTTAATACGACTTTCCAATTAAGAACAATCAAGTCCATTAATCACGAATGCCTCGGTAAAGGTTAATATTTGTTGAGTCGAAAGTGCCCTTTCATTCGCCGTAATCATTGGCTTCTGGGCGAAACGTCCTCCACTAAATATATTTGTGAGGCGCAGTTATGCCCTGACACGCTGATTCATCCGCTACTGTATACAGTCGTTTCGTGAGCTTGCGGCCCAGGTGGGCAATATAGAACCGATTACTATGATTAGACGCGTATAACGCCTCTCGTGTACTCAAAAGTAACGAGATACCATGTACACACTGCGCTTACGATATAACTGATCGTTTGAACAAACATTTTTTTATAATTAACTGGAGATTAATATTACTATTTTATTCATTAGAGAACAATTGATATCTAGCTGTAAGAAAGCTATCATATAGAATAGAAGTTAAAAGTTTTGCCGCAACATTTTATTTATTGCATTCGAAAACGTTCTTATCGCAGCAGCGCGCTACATAAATATATAGAACACTATAAAAACTTTTAAAATATTTACTTGGTCGCGGTTACATGTATAAAACGACCACAATAACGCGAACTTTAATAATAAATAGCAATCTGCTACGTGTAGGTAATATAAGTTGAAAAAAAAAAATATACATAGGTATAAAGCGCAACACGTAGCCAGGAAAAAAGGGGGGCTGCACGAAGCTTAATCGCATAATGAAAGAGAGAGAGAGAGAGAGAGAGAGAGAGAGAGATAGAGAGCGCGAAACCCTACCCGATATACCCATAACTCTTCCCCTATATATATATCTCTATCTCCTCCGTTATTTTCTAAAAGCCACGTAAAAGAGTTTCCGGGGCAATATTGACTGAGTTAATAACGCGCGTCAAGCGAAATTTAACGTTTATTGCATGAATCACTGGCAGCCGCGGTCGCTGCTGCAGTGAAAAAGGTGAAGCCAGAGTGAGAGAGAGAGGACGAAATAAAGGGCCGGTGCTGCACGCTAGTGCGTCTCGCGATTAAAATGTATATGAAGGCCACCATTAAAACGTCCAAGAAACTCTGAAAAAGCTCGCCGCGAATGAGAGAGACAGAGAGACAGAGATAATTCGCCTCGGCTCGCGCGCGCGCGCGGCCTGTCATCGACTGCCGCTACTATTGGACCGGCACCGAATTTATGGATATAGTCGGCAATTATCTCCACCTATGTACTTGCGATCGAGGAAGCAGCTCGAGCGATCGATCGCGTGCGGGAAGGGGACGCCATCGACGATTCCCTCGCACAGATAGTTTATACACGGTGGAAGGCAGGAGAATCGCCGTCGCACAGCCGCTTGGCAGTTTGGATTTTTATGCCGCGCGCGGCTGTTATATTCCGCGATGGGATACTTCGCTTATATATCACCCTCCGATCACTTGAAATATGCTTATTTACAGAAGCTAGGACGCTACGGCGAGTGTCTGCTTTAACGGCTTTGGAAAGTGCCTGCAGCCGAGTGAAAAGAGTCGAGATCGAGCTCGCTGTAATAAAATGAATGGTTAAATAACAAATGAAATAGGATCGGGATACTATGCATTATTAACTTACGTGAATTCTGAATCTTAATTGTTTCCTACGACCGGGGCGAACAGATTTTAATTTTTAACGTGCTACCATTAAGATAAAAATTATCTTGTTGTGTAGCCACTATCGTATACTTCTCGCTAATGTGTTAATGCGAGGAAATAAATTTCAGCCGCCGCCCTCGCTTGCTTCAACATATACATTAAATCTTTTACTAAACAGCTCCAATCAATAACGAACGCTATATACAGTCGCTTTAAGCCTATCGACATCCAGCTTTGATTTATTTTGCCAATATAGATCCAAACGTCTATTCGATAAACTGTATATATCAAATTAGCTAGCCGACAATCCAAAATATTTAAGTCACTCTAAGTCCGTTTCAAGGCTATTCGCGCCGAAAAGTAGCGATATCTCGGTAGCCCATAAGCAATATTACGCATCATCGTCGTCATCATCGCGATCGAGACTCTCCCGCGCGGCGGATGGAAGCTAAAAGAGCGAGAGAGAGAGAGAGAGGAGAGAGGAAGATCGAAGAGATAAGTCGTCGGGCAGTTCGATCCGTGCGAGAACGGAGGCGTATCCCGCGCCATTAGCATGAGATCTCGGCGCGAGATATTATACGCGCCGGCGTATTTACAGGCGCCCGGTGAACGCGCGGATAAGCATCGTCCTGCATGGTGTTTTATATACGAAACGACGCCGCCGCGGGCCAAGCGCGTCGCGATTTTCTTCTCTATAGCTCCCACTCTTGTACATAGCGTGTGTTTTTACGCTCGTGTGTAATGTATCATTTTTGCTCGTAATGTTTGTCGCTGAAATTTTTATGGCGAACTTTGCGATGGTTGCGGATGTTTTTTTTTGTGCGATGTGAATGAGTAGCGGGTTAAGCTGTACGAGATTTGTTTGTTGTACTTTTTGCGATGGAATGTATAATAGAGCGAGTGATTGAATTTACTTTTCCAATAGGTAATTATTGTAGAATGTGTGTGGTATTTGTTTGTAATTTAAAACATTTTCTTATCCCTATATATACAAAACAACAAATTGAAAATATTTGGATAACTGTATAAATTTCATTTTATGGGCAGTTTGTACACTTATTAATTTTAAATTAAAATTCATGATATCCTCTGCCGATATTCAATTGTAAATTAATTTAATTTTTTCTTCATTATAGCGATTAAAAATGTAGTGCGGTAAATTAACTGCAAATAGTTATTATGGAATATCCCACCGAAATATTCATAACATTGAGCGCACATTCAATAATAATGCAAAATATTTAATAAAACAATTTTATTTTATATAGGACGGAGTACAAACGATAATTAAAAATTAATTCTGTGATTTCCATGTAAAAACATATCAATACATATTTATATTATAATTTTGGCCGAAATGATTTTATGACGAAAGACCTAAAAAGTTAAAATGATCGTAAAATGATCGTAAATTTAAACGGTAAAATTCGAACTCGAAACGTGGGTGTAATATGCACCCATAACTAAGTATGTACATATTAAGCTTTTCACGATTCGAAATGGTTATATGTATATATAAAAATAAGTTTTACAAGTCATGTTATACCTTGCGTAAATATATTCAAACAAATTTCATTTCAAACCACTCGAATCACGTTATTTCACTACTTCCACAAAAAGAAATTTGTTGGCATTTCGAAAGTAATACAGTTAAACTCCATGCCGCTTCAAGCCCGCACAGAACAATTTTTTTAACACTGCTCTCACCTTTTTTGTAAACTCGTCGGGACAGCTTTTTATCGGTGGTTTTTATGACGACGCCGGATATAATTGGGCCGAGGATGCAAAGTGCCGGTGTTGATAAGAAAAATACACCGGGGGACCGTAGCTGTGCGCTTTTATTTATGGCGAAAAGTTGTTCAACGCATTTCGTGAAAAATAAGCTGTTTCTTAAATTATAGTAATTCCGAGTAGACACTGAGTAATTTATGACTGCGTAAAATCACCGAGAGAAGAGAGAGATACATAAAATTTGCGTACACAAACTAGGCCGTAAAAATCATAGCGTTAACTTGAGCAAAAAACGTTGACAATTTAATAATTCCTAGCGCGTAAAAATAGATGGGAGAGGCATTTCGGTGAGGCGCGCTGGTGAGATGCGAATAAAAAATTAATAAATGTAGGAGGAGCGTCATAATTCAAAATTGTGTATATGCCCATAGCTGGTGGTGGGAATCGTGTTTGCGTAAAAGTAATATTTTAATAGCTCACTTTATGGCGAGAACATAAATAATTCAATAAGTGTATTGAAAAACGAACTAACTGTAGGAGAAGCTCAAGCTTCACATTTTAATATTATTATATAATACCAGAGTTATTCGAATTTTTGAGATAATTTAAATTTTCTAGAAAATATGTCGAGCATATGGCGTTCGATAATTAATTATTAAAAATATTTCCCATCTGACCTTGTATAATAAAAATTAAATGTAATACTAATATTAATATTAACTATTTCTTGTTGCTATTCACAAAAATATAAATCTGCACAAATGTAACATTTCCAACATCGCACAATGCATTCCGTAAGCAACAAATAAAAATGCGAAATATCAAACGAGCGAATTCCGCGAATAAGATTGGATTATGCGACGCGGAAAAGCAGCGCATATTAGAAAATATCTCGCGCCAACTACGCCCCGGATGTGGTAGCAAAAAACGAAAGTCAACAAAATTAAAATGTCGAAGGAGAGTCCTGCAGGAATTTAATAGACTCCATACAAGAGCTCAGCAGCAGCAGCAATGGCTACTCACCGGAGGCACTATTTCCTTTTTTTCGCTTTAACATTGAGCTTTCACAAACAAAATTCCATTATTAATTCGGTGCGTCTTTCCACGAGTAAATCCTTTGAAAGGGTTTCAGGGAAAACCTCCGCCTTCTTTGCTTCAGGAGATTAGAATAACTATAGAGATATTTTCTTGCTGGCGAAATTTCGCGATACTTACTGCTAAATTTCATGTTTTTCTACTTAGGGTTAGCAATAGCTGGAGAATCAATTACAAACAATTGAAATAGATACAGGGATATCAAAAAGTTTTGAAGCCTCGATTTCAATTCCAGTCTTACGGTGCGTTTATAGAAGTAATTACTCCAGCGTAATTCTGGTCGAATCTTAGGCTCCCGTGTGAGTATCGCGAGAGTCCCCGAGCCGATAAAGAGCTCTGTATTATACAGCGTCAATACCCGCACTCGATCATGCTTAAACATTTCCTCGCGAACTCGCGGCTTCTGTCGAATCGCAGGTCTATTACATGGGCAATACCGCACAAAAAAAACTGCCCGCGTGCACACGTTTAGTTTCAATGATACGACTAAAAGTAACATTGCGACGAGAACGATTCGCGCCTCGATTCACATGTGTAGATCAGGTGCACTGCACTAGTGCACATACATATAATATTCACATAAATTAACACTCGCATATGCGTATAAACTATATACTCAGGAATTAAATGATAAATATATATAATATGAAAATCTTTGAAAATGATTGAACATAAAAAGAAATATAATATAAGAGTTGACAGATTGAATAGTTAACATATTGCAGAACCTTGTAATTTATTAGAAATTTTAAAAATCTTTTAAAATATCAACTTAATTTTTTTTTAAATATCTGTGATTAAATGTTTCTGTAAATAAGAAACTTAATTCTGATTTTTCACCTGTGGATCAGCTTCGGGCTTGTTAAGATCGAAAATGTGAACCAGTTAAGGACGTTGCCTTAACTGGTTCATTTAACAAACTGATACATTCATTTTCTGTGCACCGTTTAAACGTTTAATTGCCAAATGCACGCATAAATTGACTATTAATATATTCTTCTTTAACTGCAACAAGTGATTCTATATCTGGAGATAGTTGAAACAAAACGGTGTGACCGAGTGCGGGTATTGAGGCTGTATAATATAGAGCTCTCTATCGGCTCGGGGGACTCCCGCGATACCTGCACGGGAGCCTAAGATTCGGCCAGAATTAAGCTGGAGCAATCGCTGCTTATATATGATCACATCGTTAAGTAGTCGTATTATTTATGTACAAAAAAGGCAAAAGGGAGATGTTAGTTATTTTAGCGGACCGTACATTATCCGATTAGCATATTTGATTGCGGATAAAAAACTTACTTTTCATTTTCGAAGTCCTATATCACTTTATAAGTATTCTTAATGATATTCTTGACTCCAAGAATAAAATGAACAATTTGACAATGATATCCACCATGTAAAATTTTGAAAAATATGTGCTATCAATGTTTAACGCTTTAGTTATCGTAGTTTTATAAAAGGCTATAAATTAGAGTATAATCCATTATGATTTGTGACGTAAATTTTTCTATATAGGCTTAACACGAACAGGATTTTTAACTGTCAAAAGTTAAACTTCCAGTCTTGAATGATATTCTCATCTGGCGTCCTAGAGAAAGTTAAGCCGTTTATAGTATTGAACATCAGCGATGAAAGTTAAATGTTATATTAAAAGAGTAATCGAATCCAAAATTCTTTTTCGAGTAATGTCAACTGCTATATCTGTTACAATCACACTTATTTTGATATTTTTAATTAATTTTTTAACTTTAATACTGGATTAAAAATTCTGATATAAAATATATTATTGTTTACAGATATTCATTTTTAAAACAAATATTCCATTACTGCTGACTAACTGTTGATGATAATAATTATTATATACAAAGAAACCCAACATTTATGAAAAGGTAAAAAAATCCATTGAACCTAAAAACGTATAATTCATACTGCATGCAAACCAAAACGATACTAAACATTTCAACGTAGAAAGACGAAAATCGTCGAAGTCAGCAGACACCGAACTGTAAGATATCGAAGATCCAATCCATTGCTTCTCGTCTCCTCGCAGAAAGCGCAAAAAAGGAACTCATTACGGAAGACTCGCGACTAGCTCTCATCCAGTCCACATTTTCCATAAGAATTCCGGTGGATTTGAATTCCCTCGAGGGAAGCTCCGCAGGGGCTTCCACAGGGATAAACTCTCTCTTTTTCATTCCCGACTCTGTCATTTCGTCGCTGCCGCCGCGCAGCGGCAGCAGCCTCAATATCCTTGTTCTTCCGTTCGTAGCTGCCGAATCGGTTTTCATATTTTATAGCCTCTGCAACGGAGGTTCTACTGCTCTTGCTACTCCTATACATGAATATATATATATATATATACAGCCAAGACTCGCAGCTATTTCCCTTCTTCTGTGAAAATTTATACCGCTCGCTCGCGCGTCACCAAAGAAAGAAAGAGACGAAGAATAATGGAGTTTCGCTTTTGCTGCGGCGACGCGACGATAAGCTTTTGCCGCCGCAGCCCTTGTATTTTCGCCCGTATAGCAGCCTATAGAAATCGGGGGAGAGGGAGAGGCGGAGAAAGGGGCTTGTATAACAAGTGAGCGCGGAATTTATCGTGCATGTTTTATAACGTACAGTCGTTCAATTTTTATCGATAGCTGACTCGTACGCCACTGTACACTGGCTAAGCTAAGCGAGCTAGTTTTAGCCTCAAAGAGATCGCTTTACCAAGTGAAAAGAGCGTCAGTAAGCCAGGCTATCGCTTAATGCAGGATATTATATTATTTCTTTTGTGCGCGAATAAGCTGTTAACGTAATCGATAGCGGATAAGAGATACGTTTCCTCTTCGTAAAAACGATTTGAAATTTGTGCGAATGAAAAATTATAGTGTACCCTATAACACGATATTCCACCATTGCACAGTGTAGATTGCGACATCCGAGTCCCCGAGCAACTGCACGACGCGCAGCCGTAAACAATTAGCCCGGCTCTAAAATCAACGTATCACCGAAACAAAGCAAGGACAAAGGTCTCATGAGATATCCCGTTTCAGTTTACACGTATACACACATACCTACACACACACACACACACAGATACAGTAATGGTTGGGGTACGCTGTGACATCTGCACAAAGTTGGTCGTCGCATAACACATAGTTTGTAATAGAGTAAGAGAGGGTAGGTGGCGAACAAGTGTTGCTAAATTGTTTATTCAATTTTATTATTCTGAGATTTTTTATGTGTAACGTATAAAATGGCAATGAAATGTCGGAAATAAAATCACTTGGATTATCACTGTTTCTAGAACGAGTTATTTTATGGTGTCGCTCTGGGGTTCAAATATATACGAGTTCAAGTTGACTGTTGACCCACTTGATTTGTACCGTGGACAAATAGAAATATTTCTTTATTTTTAAGAGAAGCCAAGATTGTGACCAATATAAATGCATTCGCTGTTATTTACGCCCTCAAATTTTGAGAAAGCGTAACAAATGCAAAGCTTTTATGGGCATCGCTTGGTTCTAAAAGTACGCGTTGCAACACCGTGCAGTGGTTCTAAGCAGTAAACAGAAACGTGCGCAATAGGAAATGTCGCATCGAGTCTTGCACCACTTATCTTTTACTACTTGAAGCAATAAGCCAACCCACTATCCAAATACACAATCATCACGTGGAAGCTTTGACGATCGCTCGACAAATTCCGGGAAGCATTTTTCACGTAAACACGAAGCACTCGGTGAACCAATAAACCTGACATCGTCGACCAAACTAAATCTTTAAATCACTCTATAGGAGTCCAGCCGATATGTTCAGCTCTCGAGAGTCATCGGGGAGGGACAAGCGAGCGCGCACTCGTAAAGCGAGTTTCGAAATTCCGTGAACTTGAAGCCGTCCGTTTGCAATATTCAAAATTACACCGGAAAGGCATTAGCCTGCTTCCAATTTCAATGTACCACCTCGGCTCTAACCCTCTTTCCCTCGATTCGCACACACACACACACACACACACAACAATTCCAATCCCTCGCCGACATCTGGACAAAATTGGCCCCGGTACTGCCACACAGAGCTCAGCAGTGCAAATGGGAAACGACTCTGCACACTCACTCCACACATCCGAACGAGAGAGAGAGAGAGAGGCGTAAAAGGATACAATCAAAGAGTGGAGAGCAGGTATATATGTATAAAAGACGTCGGAGGTTGGTAATCTCCGTATAATTTAGTTTCACGCTGGGCACACCCGTAAATCCCATGGACATTTATGGTAGTTACCGTGTCGCCTCGCTCCTTCTTCTTCTCTCTCTCTCTCTATACTGTATACATACACATATAACATATACACACTCGCTCCGCAGGGGATGGAGAACGTAGAGGTTCCAAGCAGTCGATTTGCCTGGTAGTAGTAGTAACAGCGGCAGCAGCACACAGAGGCGTGACGGTCAGGCAGCAGCACTAAAGCGGCGCTAATCGAACCCGATTCTCCCATGGGATCGGCGCGAGATCGCCAACTCTCTCTCTCTCTCTCTCCGTGGCGCGTGAGTGTGTGTGTGTGTGTGCGCGTGAGCCGCAAACGTCTCGTTCCGTTGTGTGTGCCGCGGCGGCGTTGCGAGTTTATGCGGCTCTCCCTAGACGCAACCAGAGAGAGGGAGTCGAGGAACTCGGCCTGGGATTTGCATGACTGCGTGTTTGTGCGTGTGGGTGCGCGCGTGTAGCGACTGGGCGACTGGGACTCATTAGAGCCTCGATAAGATGCTCTCGATCATAGATCCTGATTTTCCCGTCTGATCTATCGTGACTACGATTATATACCGATTCGTGTGTGAGAATGGTACTCGTGAGAATCGCATATGAAATGTAAGATTTTGCGTATGTGTGTGCGTGTGGCTTGCAGAAAAAAAGGGAAGGAATAAGAGAACTTCGGTGGATTTCAGATGACGAGTAATGCGCCGTATTACAAGAAAGTTTAATGCCGCGCGGTCTTTTTTAATCTGAGACATAATTTACGTTTCTTTTTACTGCCTGGCGCGGGGAGGGGGGGGGGGATATAAGGCTATATTTCCCCCCCTTTTATGAAGATATAATGCCCCCAATACCCCGAGTACAGTAACATTTTATGCAATTTTATAGTCAACTCTCATTTTACTCCTTCTTATTTTCCATATATACCAGACTCTGTATAGGAAATTACCCGAGACAGCGTATAAATATTGCTTCATACAACTTAACAGCACAGATTAACTCGGATATCTTGATACGAGTATAAATCATGTTTATATACGGCTTCATCTACGTGTATCGGAAGCGATCGCGCGCCTGCACCGTGATAGTTCAATCTTCTTTCTTTCTTTCTTTCTTTCTTTATTTTATAAAGCCACGCTTTATTGAATTAAACTACAATCTCGTTAAACGCATCAAAATTAAACTATACTCGAGATAATTGGAGTTTAATGAAATCATCGTGACTCGTTTCAATATACCGCCACGGTATTATTAGGGGGGAAGCTTTAAAAAGCCATTTCATCTCTCGCGCTCGGCGCGGCTCGCGCGATTTTCTCACGCCAACTTTTCACGCTGCTCGCATGCATACTGCATATATACGAGCGAAGCGCTCGGGGGCCCAGAAATCATATCTCGGGTATAAAATAGAGCCTTTCCTCGCCCAAAGATTCAAAAGATCGAGCATAGACGATCATTAAACATCAGCCCGTATACGTGCGAGAGCGAGAGAGAGAGAGAGAGAGAGAGAGAATTCGAATAACCCGAGGAATCGCCTTGATGCGGTGGTCAGGATATCATCGAGATTTATGTATTATACGAACGCGTAAAAAAGTTCGCTCCAAATCCCCTCATTACTCGAGCTTATGCACGTCCAACGGAATAATTCACGTATTTTTAATGGACAAATAATCCCTCGAAGAGAGTGGGCCAAAAATCGATAAAAATCCATATGCTATATATATATGAGCTTCTCTTTAATATCCGTGCGCGAGCCGTAGATATAGGGGAACGGGGTCGAATAAAGTCAACTTTGTTCAACCGCGCCACTTTGCGAGCCCGCGAAATTAGCGGCGTAACAGAAAATTCGGTATTTCGGTATGTCTGTGTGTATTTGAGAGAGAGTGTGGTGATATTGCAGCACTGACCGGGCGATGCAAATGCGCCGAGATTGATGAAATACAGAGGGGAGAGGGGGAATGGGGCAGCGCAGCCACGATGCGCGAAAGGTCATAAATGCGCGAACAACGGCTCTGTGGTCAATGTGTGTATGTGTATCGGGAGAGCAGAGCCACAGCCGTTTTTCGGCGTTACGCTTTTTAAGGGTGTGCAGCTTTCACCGAATGTACTTTCCGGACGAATCTTTATTAGGCGGTATATATGGCGGAAGGGATCGAGCATTATTGCCCTGCTTATATGTTTGCATCGATGTGTTTGGTTACCTTTCTCTCTCTCTCTCTCTCTCTCTCGCGTGTAATTTAGACTTGGGGATTTGGCCCGGTGCAAAAGGTTCTATGGGAATATATTTTGGGATGTGGGTGCACGCGAGTGACGAGTTTCTGGGTAGATAATTGGATGGGAATTCGTAATTTTGCGACAAACATTTACGATTATCGAGACAAAAGATGAAATTTTCATTTAATAGGACGCGTGCATTACTTTTGGAAACGTAAAGTAAATGAAAGTGATAATTTTGTTATTTGTTTAAAATTAGGATTGAGTCACCCCCGGTAAACCTTTTTAGCGTTTGTTTCCAAAAGTTGTGACTTTTATTAAAGCTCGTATAAGTCTGATGATTCCATTATTGAAAAGCAAAGTAAAAGAATAAATGATGTCGAGAAAATAAAAGATAAACAGTAATTTTCAATTATAAATATAATTCTATACGATTAATATTCATTCCAGCTGTAGATTCCCAACGGGCGATAGGCAATTCATATTTCCTGAATAGAAGGTTTGCAACGCCCGTAGGGCTTTTCTATCTCTCTACTAATTCAATATCAATAGAACATCAAATATCCGATGCTATATCCAAGAATTAATAACGCGGACCAAATAAGCGTTAGTCCAGGGTGATGCGGCAACATTGTTGTAGGTATATTTACTGAAGATTAGATTGTTTCGATGACCCAATAAGTCAATAAAACTAATCAAATTGAAATCAAATAGATGCAGTAGGAATTACAAGGCTTGCTTTAACTTGGTAGTCCAGAGAGTCATGAACATCAAAATAAGCCGTGAATATATTAATATCCATGTTCATTACGTATACTATTCGATCGAAAGCCGTATACATTTTCATACGCACACAAACGTCATTGCAATCCATACGTCTACATTTACAAACTGCAATGCGGCACTGCTACATTTCATCAACGCGTTTTCAGCTAATTTAACAAATCCCCAGAGAGGCAAAACACACGCAACCACAGCCACTGACCGAAGATACGATTGTCCGCGAATCTCGAGCCATAGTCGACGACGTCCCCGGCGAACTTGGGCGCCACTCGACGATCCACAAAATCAACGAACTCCTGGGCGTGAACGCGTCAAAGGCGTATATCGCGGCCAACTCGTATACGCATTGTTTGCTGCCATTGTTCAGACATTATACGAGTCTCGCGGGAACTATACGCGAGCATAATGCGCCTCTCTGGCTCTTCTTCTCCCCCCCATTGTTGGCTATTATCGGTGGGTTATTCGACGTGACCAGATTTAGAGGCGATAAGTGTGGCTAGTCTCCGTTTCGGAGCTTATTTTTTGCAAGTGGTGCGCGTATGCCGCTTGAGATAGACGAGCTGTTTTAGCGAGGGATTGATGGATTTAATGTGATGAGCTTGGTGTGCTTTGTTTGGAGCGTATTTTGAGTTTGTGCCCGGTAGATTAGCGTGCGTTGACAGACTCGAGGTTATAGCTATCGTAGACATTCGTATTTTTATAATCGAGTGGTTATCGCTATAGACATTTTTCGCTGCACACATGCGAAATTTTCCAATTATGTCATTTTCTTTTCATTTTTGCGAAAAATTTCTGAGCATTGGCAATTTTAAGTAAACGAATGCAGCGACACATCGATTTTTAATCAATGTTACGAGTACATCCAGAAAGTTATT
The DNA here is from genome assembly GCA_900490025.1 of Megastigmus dorsalis. NCBI lineage: Eukaryota > Metazoa > Arthropoda > Insecta > Hymenoptera > Megastigmidae > Megastigmus > Megastigmus dorsalis. The sequence continues at coordinate 37,665 of UELU01120719.1, read as the reverse complement.
TTCCCATTTTCCTTAATGCATTTTTTAAATATCAGTTTCGATAAACGGTATGACGGTAAGACGGGTAAAAACGTTCAAATTAGAATTTCTAAAATAGTTCTGCGCTAATAATAGCACCGCATATAAATTTAAAGTAGTTATTATAAAGCGAAACGAGATTATAGAGAAACTGGGAAAAAGTACATATAATATAGTCTTCCGATATTCGTATCGAAGGCAAGCTGGCCACAATCGACCCCGAGAACATTACAATTTCCTATCGATATTTAATAATGGCCAGTCGAGTATCTTTGGGCGATCGTCGAAAAAAAAAAGGGTAATTCCAATCGCTCGCTCGGTAGCTCTGCACACACACAGCCACACATGCCTTCTACACAAAAAAGGGCATAAGGGCCACGAGTATACACAAGTCGGGGTCTATACGTGCGCGTGACGCGTATAACGAGCTGAGAGCGAAGTCTTCGATGCGCCGGCTGATGGTTATAATGAGGCCGCGAGACGCGAATTTATGGCCCACGAGGGTTCGCCGCCGCAGCCGCAGCCGCCTCCTCCTTTTTGCCACCGTTCTCTCTGCACTCGCGCGTCATTTAGTCGAGCGCTCCGTACGCGCGAGCCAGGGGCTTTTTGTTGGCTTTTAATTAAGTTTTTCTCTGTAGCTCCGCGGCCAAGTTAACTTTCTCCCTCTCGCTCTCGCTCTCGCTCTCTCAGTCTGTCGCGTTCGCGCGGTCCTTTTAATGCGCGAAACTGCTAGTATATTAATGAAAGATACCGGGGACCCGAGTTCTCTCGAATATAATTGACGGGTATATACGCGCCAAGGTAGGGCATGGCGCACGTAAGGTTTTCGCGGAGACGCGCTACTCTTGATAATTGGGCGCGGGATGCCTCGCTCCTTTTTTTCTCTCTCTCTCTCTCTCTCTTTCTCTGCGCGTCCCCCTTCTTTTTTGTTGTGTTTATATGAGTAATTAAGCGCAACAAAAGCCGAAGAAGTTGCGAATTTTGTAATTGCGAAATATCATTTTTAAGAGCTGAGAGGGATAATGAAATCATGTACGCGTGTCGTTTCTCTGTGTGTGTGTATGTGTGTGTTATGGACAGAAGTTTTAAATCACCGATGGGATATTTATCCGTGTTTATACGCATCTCGAGTGTACAGGCGTATAGCGTGGAGATGAAATTTTTATGAAATTGAGTTTGCGGGCACCGAAGGAGGATTCGTTCTTTGTGTTTGCTCTTGTGACTTTTGATGCGATTTTCGATATTAACGGTAAAAGTGCATGATATTTAAATTTCACAATACCTGTATAAGGCCAACATCCAATCAGTATCAATAATTAATATACACTGTTGTACTAAAAATGAAAGTTAATAGGTCATTTCATTTTTGAGTAAATTTTAATACAAGATATTGCGGGAGTCCGTTAGCTGTCGGTATATATACGTTTGGTTACAGTAATGGAATATATTCTCAAGAGAGCAATTGTAAGCTCGTCTACCGCCGGCAAAGGCTATCCACGGAAACTCTATTTCCAGCTGTATATTTCTACTTTAAACACAATCTCGTCTGAATCAGTGGAAAATTTTGCATGAATTTCCTTTCCTAAATTAATGAAATTAAAACGATACTATCGTCCTTTAATTGTATACGAATGTCGACGACTCGCAACTAAACAAAAGCCAAAACATATCCAAAATACAAACATCTATACGGCATAGTTCATGGATTAAACAAATAAAATATCTGTCTAAATCCTCGCCCCTTTATTTTTATCAGGGCAGCTTTTATTATAATTGCCGCTCTAAGTTCTCTGACTCCGACCTGCACCGTCATAAATTCACCTCAACGATCCAAATAAAATTTCTCCGAATCATAAAAAAGGCGTATACCGGCAGTGCCCCCAAAAAATTACACAATCTTAAAACCATCGAACCATTACTCAGTCCCCGTCCGACACACTATAGCCACCTCTAAACCCGCGCCGAATTTACACGTTCTTTCTCGGAAGCCACAATCAAGACGCTACCCGAGCAAATTATCATCCTTCCGAATTTGCATCCCGATTGTTCTCTCGCTCGTCCATAAACTGCGCATCGTTAAGCACACACACACACACACAGAGAGAGAGAGAGAGAGAGAGAGTCACTCTACTGCGCACAGTGGAAAGAAGCGTGGCAGCAAAAAACGCAGTCGAAATGCGCTTGAGCGACTCTCCTTTTACGAGGGGCTTCTCTCTCCCACCTGTCGTTAAAGGAGCTCGCGCGATAATAGCAGGAGAGAAAGGAGGATCAAGAATTAGGGGTTGGTCCTTCTCACCTCACGGCTACAGCAGCAGCAGCAGCAGCAGCTAAGGCTGGACACGAAAGGCCGGTTGCGGCCGCGTTGACATTAAACCTGAATTATCGCACCGGGGAGCTTCCGCTGGGGTCGTTCTCCTCCTCCACCTCGTCCTCGTCGTCGTCGTCGTCGTCGTCATGCTGCGCCGGTTTTTATCTACCGCCCGTTTCTTTTCTTAATCTTCTCTCCTCTCGCGAGGCTCGCTCTCGCTCTTTTCCTACCTCCTATTTCTCGCTCTTCTCTTCTTTCGACCTCTTTTTTTTTGCTGCCTGCCGCCGCGGTCGCCTACCAGTTTCTGCGCTTCTTTGTTGCTATAGCTCAGCCGTTCTCTCGCCCCCCTTTATTTTCTCTCCACTCTTGCAAAGTCGTCCCGTTTTGCTTTTTCTCGCTTGTTTATATTTGCGCGGCTTCTATTTTCTCGTTTTCTCTATTTCTTATGAATCGCCTACAGTGGTTATCTCTCTCTCAAGATCTTTTATTTTAATCTAATGAGCGTTTATTTATTCGCTCCAAGTTTTCGTTTGAGGACTCGGTACTTCACTTAATTTCGCTCTCTCTCTCTCTCTCTCTCTCTCTCTCTCTCTCTCTCTCTCTTTCTCTCGCTGCTTCCTCACTTAATTTTCTTCGCTTTTATGCGGCCCTCCCAGTTTATTTAGCTCGTCTCTTATTTGCGTCTTTGGCCACTTTTAAACAGTATAAGTATATTTCGAGAGAATACCCTAATTTCGCCAAGTTTTCCGCATTAATTTACTGCTAACAAATTCATTTCTAGCTCACCCAGACAAAGAGAATTAATGCAATGAATTTTATTAAAATTAATTAAATCTTGTTTTTATTTAATGAGAGGGGTCTACTATATATATGTAAATATACCGCGTTACACATTCAGCACGCACCACTTTTGAATTAAGTTTATTCGTAACTGGATAGAAAAATAAAAGTGCAGCAAGTCTTATTTGACGTTAAGTTGTAATAAGAAATTAATGGTATAGCCAGAATTAATGTAAAATTTTTGGTTCAAAAGATAAATAGTACATTACACATCCAGGGAGGAAAAGTAAGAATGGTCGCAGATCGCATGGAAATTGTCACCC
>UELU01120719.1:0-34216 GCA_900490025.1 Megastigmus dorsalis | reverse complement strand
CCGAAGGCGAATGTACTATTTCCGAAAAAAATTTTTTTTGAAAATAAATTTTTTATCTTTTGAACCAAAAATTTTACATTAATTCTGGTTATTATTAACTAACTTAACGTCGAATGAGACCTACTGCACTTTTATTTTTCTATTCAGTTACGAATAAACTTAATTCAATAGTGGTGCGTGCTAAGTGTGTCACGTATTACATCTTATTACAGGTTATAAAACCTACTGTGTAATGCTGCGTTTAATAACTTTAGTCTGCGCAAGGCCTTTTTCTCAAGTTGAAAATGGAATATTTTAACAAGACACTTTAAGTTACAAACAATTTTAGTTTATTTCGTTATACAAGTTTTCTTTTAGATACTTCCAAACTTTTACGGAATTCAAAGCGTAAGAATTTATAAAAGACGCTTTCGTACTAAATAACGAAGTTACAAGATTTTTTCGCCCTATTCTTTAAAGTTGCAGCAGCATAATGAAATTCCAATTGTTTGGCATCTTTACTCACATTTTACGAGATACTACAAAGAAAATTCAAATCTGTTTCTTACAGGAAAACACAAAGAATTTGGTCATTTTTATTAAAGCAATCGTTTTGCAGTGAAAAATATATTTACTTAAATTTAAAATATATTTACTTGATTGAAGTATAGATAATGCTTAATTTTTATAATTATATTTTATTGGAAAATAACTATTTTTCGGTTTGAAACAACGAATTTCCTCTTATGGTAGCAAGATAATCATCTACTAAAAACCATAAATTTATTACCATCATTACTCCATACATTTGGAACATATTTCTTTTTTGACGGAAGAAAAAATTTCGTTTAAAGAAAGAAACTCGGTTCTAGAACCGAACTAGCGTCTGTTAAAAATAGGTAGATTTTATGTAGCTGTTAGAAGATCTCTAACAAATGGATTTTTCCATTTGCAGCTAGAATTTCATTTTGTGAATGAATACATTTTTCATTAGCCATGCCAAGTCGAAAACATCGTTGAAATTTATTAAACATTGACCCGAATCGCATATACAATAGCCTGTAAAATAAAATAATCAGACATAAATTTCGCGGGACTCGATATTTGTCAGAGTGCACAAGACAGTAAATCCATCGGGGAGGGGTTACCGTTAAGTCCTTACACTCTACGCCCGTGCGCTTCGGTATACCGTAAAATGTCAGATTTTTATATCAGCTACATTTCACGTCAAAATTCACATTCAATAAATTATGCATTCCCAAAAACGCCAATAACCCCATTGCCATTCCTATCACGTAAAGCGGAATATACATTCTACTACCCAAACTACAAATGCGCGCGCTTCAGTATAAAACACTCCGTATACGCGATCCATCTGAACGTTATGTCTTCTACATCTCCATCGCTACATTTCTCCGTTAACTTCATCTACCTCGTATACTCTTTACCCTTCGAGAGGCTTCCCTCACCGCCGTAGATCTTTAAAGCTATAATGTGCTACTTGACTTGGTCTTCTTTACATTTATTTTCTTATACGTTTTTGCGCATCAGCTTATTTTCTATTTCGTTGCTTAAGTGAAAACAGCAATCAAAAACATTTTACACTCTCGTATTAATCAACGATAGTTTTTTTTGTTGCGAAATTAATCAAAATACATATTTAATATACCGAAATGGATTTTGAAAACTTTTTGTATTGATAATCAAACTCACAATACAGTTTATAATTCGACACATTTCATCTTCCAAAAACTTCCATTCCACACTCTCAGCACACATTTTCCATAAAAGCAATGAGAGTTAAACGATAGACACATTCGATGTCGATTCCGCGATATATCCGCCTCGAAAAAAAAATCACGAGGACGTTAACATTAGCATCATAATAGAAAATTTGACTAAAACTCGAGGATTCCCGGAGCATTCGCGAGAGACGTCGCGGCAATCGATATTACGAGAAAGAGAAAAAAAGAAAGAGCGACGGGGATGGTGAGCTATGTAGCGAAGCCTACGCGAGACTCGACCTCATCTCTTATGCGGTGACGTCGCATAAAATGCTAATAAAGACCTCATCCCTCCTCGGTAGCGTCGCGCGTATCCGCCTCGTAAAGTACGCGCCGAGGTATCTGGCCTCCGCGTTCGTACGTAGCATATATATATAGGGATGAAACGAGGATGTATGTATACAGATCGCGAGAGACGAGGAGAGGTCGTTGCACACACACACACACATACAAACTGTACCTCCCTGACTTTCGGCTTATTGCTGATGCGCGGGATGGAGAGGAAAAGCGGCGGAGGCAAATCGCGAGAAAAGTATAGAAGGGAACGACGTGGAAAAGCCTGCGTGGTGCGTGCGAGGTAACGACGCCGATGGCGGCGGCCGAGGTAGACAAAGACCGAGTTGTTCTTATTGCAACAACTCGTCTTCGTCTACGACGAGTTACTTCGAGGGGGAAATTAACTTTCTTGAAGATTTAACAAGACTGTGTGTGTGTGTGTCATCCGTTGGATGTTAGGGGATTTATGTAGGGTTGGGACTTTCCCCTTTTACGTCGCGCTGATTTTTTAACGCGCAAACTTGGTGATACTGTCAGACTTTATATAATGTATAATTCGACGCATCGAAAAACAGTCGATGGATGGTGTTTAATAGTTCAATCTTTTTGAAAAATAGTCTAGTTTATGACAAGGATATATTTTATATGAAAATATAATTAATATATAAAATGAAAATGTGTAGTTCGTAAGGTAGGAAAACATAATGGCAAGCTGTTGGAGGTGATCAAAGTTAAAAGTTCTGAAACGGCTTAAATCGTCATGTGATTGATTTATGGCAGGAAAGCGCAAAACCTTTGAAACTTTTTAATGGAGAAAATTCATTTTCGCTTTAAATTTATAGCCAGCATAAGAGAATTAAAAAATACACGATATTAGCACTTATATAGTTCGTTGTAGGCATGCGGATAAAAAAAAAGTGAAAATACTAAAGGTAGTTGATGAGATGTGCAGATCGAGAAATACTTCCGAACAACCCAAGTATAATTGCGTTTATAAATTAACAGAAAATTCTGTTAAAGGAAGCCAAAAAGAATGAAATTACGAAAAAGCAGGTTAATAAAACGCGAGAGATGCTGCAAGAAAAACTAACGCGGAAAAACAGAGAAGGAGCGAAAGAAGCAGCAGCAATAATCTGGACACACAATAGTGTAAAAAGATAAAAGAAGAAAAATGACTAACATTAGTGTGAGAAAATGGTATAGTTGGGAGAGAGGAGGCAAAGGGGTTGGCGGGAAAAAACGCACACACACAGCGAGGGGTTCAACTCGCGTAATAAAGATAAAAAAAGACGAGAGAGAAAGGCGAGAGAGCGAGAAAGAGAGATGAGTTAAAAAGGAGAGCGGAGAGAGATACAAAGGCTCGTCGAAAGGAGAGAAATTTTCTCGGGCAAAACGCGCCCCGGCGACCGAAGCCCCTTGAGAAACATGAGGAATAATCGAGTCCCTCTCTCTCTCTCTCTCTCTCTCTCTCTCTCTCTCTCTCTCTCTCTCTGCAAGATGCTGCCATGTTTATGCAACGAGCAGTGGACTTTGGTTGCAGCGCCGCTGCTCCTCGATGTTCATTAACGTCGCATTAAAGGAGAGAGAGAGAGCCACTAGCATGTGATTTTTCAGTCTTAGCGGGTGGCTGTGCGCCAGTCCATTGTGGTGCTGCTGCTGCTGCTGCTGCTGCTGCTGCTGGTCCCCTCTTTTTACTCTACTTTCCTCGTTATCCACATTCCTACGTAGCCGCAAGGCACTTTTCTTTTTTTATCGTGATGCTCTTTTTATTTTTAATGCAAATGGCGTGTGGTTCGTACTTCAAATGGCGTGTACTAGAGTATAGGGTATGGAGTGGTAGCAAATTGGCCATAAGTCGGTTTTCGTATATCCCTTACATTTTGGATTTTAATCCATACACTTATTCCAGTTTTGTATTTTCAATTATACAAATATTTAAGCGCTCACACTTTTTTGAGAAATAACAATTTTGCGAGAGGGAAAGAGTTTAATTAAGGTCCTTTTATGCTTATACTACTACTCACATTTTTCGTTCTCAAAGCTAAGAATGAATATTTAAAAGATTAAAAGTACATATGGAAAAGTTGTATATTAAGGGGGGAGAACTATTTCAATGATTTTAAATATTATAGAGCAGCGTACGTTCGTGCACGGGCTTTCATTAAAAATAAAGTAAAATTTAAATGGTAATTAACTATTCATTTACCTTTTAGCGGGATGGTTTTTATCACCTAAATATTCGATGAGTTTGTTGTTAAATATCAATTTTCAGGCTCCATCAAGTATACGATAAACGTTAATTTTTCCATATTTGTCGACTCATATAGTTTCAAGAGTTAAAAATGAATAATTAATTCACAGCAATGTCAAGAATTCAATCGCTAATAACATCGCATCCTATATAATCGATCTTAAATTTTCACATACTTAAAAACCGAACACTTATTATACCCCTAGAATATTATAGTCTGTTTTATGCATCTAAAATAATAAATTGAGCCATGTGCCGCTTCGAAACACGTTTGCGCTCTCTCGAATGCAACATTCAATTTCAGGGTCAGGATGTTCGCGAAATCGACGAGAAGAACTGCTCTCCCTATCGCAATTAAAGACGAGCGAGTGCACGACAGAGAGAAAGAGCGCGAGTCCCATGAGGCGCGAATCCACGAGACTCTCTTGGCATCCGTGAAAGCGGGGGAGGGCGGAGGGATAGGGGGTCTTGAGCTCTAGGAGGAGTTGTGCCGCTCCAACGTGTATAGCGCGATGATTACGCCGTGGGTCGTCGCTTCTCTCTCTCTCTCTCTCTCTCTCACTCTATGCGCAGTTGCTCGCGCGCGAATTCTCACAAGCTGCAGCCAAGATTAAAGTCTCAGCGGCATCCCACAGAGAGACGAAGGCAAGCGAGAGGAAAAGAGAGAGAGAGAGAGCTGGAAGTTAAAGTACCACTCGTTTCTCTCCCTCCCGCTCTCAGACATACTCACACATCCATATATATATATATATGACACTGGCGACACGTGCCCTGCTTAATAGTTCGTACGTGCGAGAGAGCTGCACAGCCGCAAAAACACATGCAGCGTAAGTGCGCGCTCGCGCGTGTGTGTGTGTGTAAGTGTGTGCAGAAGAGTACTTACGAAGAGGACGACGTTGTAAATGTGAAGGACGTATTTGAGGAAATTGACGGAACAGCAGCCGTCGTCGCGGGTCCGTATTCTGGTGTTGGTGCCGGGTAGTCTCTCCGCGCCCTTGGCCATCTTGCCCGCTGCAGACACGTGCAGGAGTTCCGGCTGCAGTTGCAGTTGCTGCTGTGGCTGCTGCTGCTGCTGCTGCTGCTGCGGCGGCGGCGGCGGCGGCGGCTGATGCTGGACCTGCGGCTCGTGCAAGGACTTTCTCTTGCTGCCGTACCACGTCGTCACCTTGTCATTGTCCTGCAATTACAGAATAGGTGGGGACTTTCGTCAGCTTAATACAGATTATGTAAAGGATGAGTTTATATGGTTCATGAGTCCGGAGTTTACACCGGCTGGTGTAACGCTCATGGCTGAGCTTTTAGGGATTAGTTGCAGGGAGTTTTAGGGAATCGGATCGGTTATCTTTGTAATTCAAGTTTTCTACGCTGGACAGATGATAGAATAATTTTGAAATGGATAGGATTGATAATATTTATATTATGTAAATATAGATCTAAGAGAGAACTAATCTAAAGCTGGTATGTTTTACCGATGATAAAGTAGTGTTTCATGGAATTACATAAAGGACTTGTTTATAGGGTGCGAGCTGGGTACGTAATCTGTAAATGGACACGATTTTCTCGTAAAAGTAGCGCGCGGCAGTAGTGTTCATAACGAAAATTACTCGCGGCGCGTATGGAGCAGAGACGTAAAGGATAACGATGCTACACTTATTGCCCAGTAGTAAATATTATACTATGCCTCGCGGTAGAAAAGTAATCTTGAAACTATCTCGTGTAATTGTGGCAAATGAATCTAACCTAGTTCCTCTGATAACTGCGGTATAATGCTCAAATAAACTCATTGAAGTTTATAAATTTATGCTACTAATCAAGTCTCGTTATTAAATGCGTGTCTGTTCCAAAGTGAACAATCACCCAATTCTATAATGTTGATGAAATTAGACAGAAAAAACTTAGTAGTCCGGGTTCTGAAATTTCGCTTGAAAAACTAAATGCGTAAGTTGACTAATTTTAGAAAATCTATAGGATTTTCGTTTGTGAAGGTTCTTGAAGGTAAGTATATATATGCCTAAACTGTAATTCAATTTCATGCACAAGAAAATCAGAATATTTCTTGTAAGTTTATGATAATGCTTTTAATTAAAACTTTGACAGGCTAGGAGGGAAAAAGCTTGAAAAATAAAAAAAAAACTGCCGTATAAAATAGATCTCAAACTTTGTTCGAAAGTTTGACTATATAATATATACACGCCTTTAACACACTCGATTGACAGCATTAAAAAAGACTTCAGCTTAAAGATATTGACATGTTACAAGTAAGTCACGGTCTACCTTATAAACTTATATATTATAAAATGTTAAAAAAAGAGAAGACAAAAAATCTAAGCTGACATTAAATATGAAAGCTTATATAATCCTGTGTATAAAAACTAAACGAATTGCATCTCATATAATCATCTTCAAAGTTCATTCACAAATTGACTTCAAAAACTATTTTCCATTTTACATTTGCATAAAGACTCTGGTATAAGAAGATTAAAAAATAAATTTAGTTAATGCCCTGCAGAACTTACAAAGCGCCACACAAATTCCGAATTCGAATCCCGAAAAGAATATCAAAGCTGTTTAATGAATTTACGCGATCCTCAGGTATTCTCAGAAGCACTTCACAGATGATAATCCAGTAACCTCATTTTCTAGGGAGAAGATGCAAACTTTCATAACCGGAAACTTACAAAACACGATATTCCCTTTTTCTCGGGGCCGAAACCGTGTAATACCGCTTGGATCTCTTTTTTTGCTCTCTCTCTCTGTGGCCCTCTCAATCCAAACATACACAGCCGACAGAAACGATCGCGCGGAACTTTCCTATTTCCTCGTTTCGAAGCAAATATGTGCACTCGTAGCCTCGGCGTACACGGATTGACGTCTGCTGCAGGAGAGAGAGAGAGAGAGAGAGAGAGAGAGAGAGAGAAAGAGAGTATAGTGTCGGCTCGCCCCCATATGCCTTGAGCCGCGGCGCGAATATAAATTTATCAACGTTACTTCCCTTGGCACCGACCCAAAGGCTCTCTCTCTCACTATCTATCTATCTATCTCTCCTTCTCTCTCGTCCCTCTCTCGTGAACCGAGAGGCTTGGTTCCAGGTGTGCGCCACTACTTATACGTATACATATATATGCGCGCAGAGCTACGCGCGTGTCCGCGAAGGTCTGGAAACGCGATTTTCGCTTAGACGAAACGATATAAATCGTGGGATTTTCGCGGGGGCTGCCTGGCTTCGAGTGGCGCGGTCGTAGTTATACCTCCTGGAGGGTGGAGCAATAAAAAAAAAAAGAGAACACGAACGAACGGGTAGAGGGGAATGAATTTTTGAAAAATTAGAATGTAAGCCTCCGGAGAGAGGTGCGGACTCGAGTTATTTGAATTGTAAAGCTTCTTTTTCTCTGTGTATTTGCTGGTAGCGCGCGCGTCTCACTCCGACTGCCAGCCGTTGCACAGAAATGAGATATCGGCTGAATAACGCGAAAGGGATATTTCATCTGTTCTATTTTTATTGTGGAATGCTGGTTTAGCTTTTTCGCTTTCCCGGAAATTTAATGCAAATATGAATATTGTGTACGGGGCTAAATATCGCGGAAACGTGGATGCGCAAATTGAATTTCCATTTTATCGGGTGGGGGGCTCTTTTCTTGGAATCAGTGGCACTTTTAGTTTGCATGGAATTGCATTTGTTTTAAATAGGCGCTACAATTGTTTTCCTGCTATTAAGAGCTGAATACGTTTGTAAATTAAATAGTGCGTTATACTTGTATTAGATACAGTATTTATATTTATCGACAAATGCATAAAATAAATACGAATTAATTACTTTAGTTGAAATCAGGGTGTCTGCGCACAATAACAGTTATTATACACTTCAACATATTACAGAAACATGTCCCAAAGCTATTAAGGGAATATTGTCAATGTTTTCGACGTCACAGCAATATATTAACAATATATTGAAAAAAGTATTGCCAAAATATTGGTGACTTTCTAAAGTCCACAAATTTTATGTTCATTTTTACTACTATATAATGATAATATTATATTTAGACCACACACATATATATATATATTTATGCAAATCTTTTAGTTATCAAAAATCATGAATATATTGGCATTACTGCCTGCAATATATTTTCAACCTATTGCTGCAGCGCCTGAGCGACACATTGCCAATAGTTCGGTAATAGCTATGCCATATGTTGCCCATACTTTCTGCAATAATATATATTGGAGATACTAACCGCTTTTGCGTGGGTTGGCGAATATTTTGATACGTAAATCTTCACGATTAACGTGAACTCTGACAAGGACAAATCTGAATACCCGTACTTCCTAAACTTTGCCGCAACAAGAGCAAAATTTAAGTTTTAACGTAGCGCATATTGCAGTACGGCCCTAGAAAGAGGATATGGTGGTCAAAATGGCCGCAATATAAACTCTAAATTATCTAATATATCAACGTATGATCGTTTAAGGCTTACGAAAATTCATCACCAATTAAATTGAAGTATATAAAGATAGATTTAGCTAGTAATTATTCTTCTAATTCGAAGTTCTATTATTCATAGAAAACATACACTTACAAGTTCTCTAATCCAACAGTCCCGATTTTCTTCCTCAAACGAAATCGTCAAGAAACGCAAGAAAATGGCATTGGGCAAATCGGATCGTACAAGGGGGCGGAGAAACCACTGGGTATACAAACTCGAGACTAGTGTCCAAGTTGAAATTCGGCAATCTGAGAATTCGTGGGTGTCTGAAAGTGTGGCAAGAGCTCGACGACGTCGAACGAGAGTCGCGTGTAGTCGCGCGTGTCCCGCGGCGTTTTCGTAGCGGAGAAGTGTGTGTGTGTGTGTGTGTGTCTGGCATCGGTCCAAGCCTAATGTTCCTGTGGGTACACAACTCTGGGGCGTTTATAGTGACGCGGCGCGAACGCGGGACCTACGAGGCTAAACGATCGCGCGCGGATGTGTGTGACGTCCCGCTGGTCGGGGATGAGACTCGTATAAAAAATGATGAGACGGGTTTTTGAATGCCTGAATGACTGTTGGATGGATTGACTCCTGTTTCGACGTCATTTACATTCTATACTTTTGTAAGATCGATGATTCGTACAGGATTGCTTTGGGCGTAGAATTTAAAATTTGTATTTGCATAAAACTACTTCATTATTAATGAATAGCAGCTGTCAATTTTGATTCTACAAGTAAACAAAGAATAAACAAGGACTGTTTCTAAGCTGCACTTGTACCACGACTCGAATCTTTGTTACGTGACGCATCCCACGAAGGGCTAAAGAAAGGAGGAAGCAAAAGGATAGAATCAACCGCTAATGCCAGGGAGTCGATGCTCACACCTCGCGCCGGCTTCTCCATCGCTCGTATCGCACTCGAATTTCGTGCTTAAAGCATTCCGCAGGCGTCGCGTCGCTCGGGTGTCGCGTGCACTTCTTTTGCCCCGGGAAAACGAGAGAAGCGCCTCTCGCGCGGAAAAGAATCAATTATGGAAATACAATTTATCGGGGACGTTTATACGTGCCCCTTTTTGCGTTTTCTGCGAGGCTATAAATTATGTTGGACGCGAGCAAGAGAGAGAGAGAGAGAGAGAGAGAGAGAGAGAGATCGAGAAGATAGCGAAACGTCAACAGCACTTTGTGCGCGAGAGAGGGAATAATATGCAAATGTTCATCGGTCCTTTTGCAGATAAACTTACTGTGGCTGGTATACTCGTATCGACGTGTACTGCACGTCGCTTGAAAATAAGAATTATATTCGTTGATAAAAATGAGCGTTTGTAAGTGCTTGATAATTTTGTAAGTAAATAACCCGTTAATGTACGATACTTTGAATTTTGTAAGAAGATCGAGTGATTTTTGTAATTCGCAAAATTATTCAGTTTGAGTGACAAAGGAACGTTCATTTTATCCCATTCGTATCCATAATATTCAGAAATTGAATATTAATTATTCAAGATAGAATAAATTGCACTTGAACTATCTGCAAATACATGCACTTAATTATGATAAGGCAATGTATTCCTGCTCGAACTTTTCTTCTAATTGATTATAAAGAAAAGTTATTGAAATGCAGGACACTTATCAAAACTGGTCGTACCGATAAAAACTGTTTATATATATGTGTGTGTGTGTGTGTGTGTGTGTTTGTATTTGACATTCCACTTTGAATTTAATTATCTTTATCGAAATAATCTTGAGAAAAAGTAAATGAACGTAAAATACTTGCATTGGATGCCATAAACAGCGAACACTTTGAAATAGTTGTAGGTCGTTAGTTTTAGCATAAGTACGCGGTGCACTCGCGTGCAATAATTATATTTCTATGACTTATGCTTAGACTATTTCCTTCGAATTTATAGGCTTATAAATCAAATTTACATATTTTCCTCCAGTTAAATAGTTGACACTAGAATGATACCAGTGCAATTCATTGATTATGTAGGTAGAACATATTATATGGCCTATGAAAAAAAAGAATAGTTAATTGTAGACAAACCAGTAATCACAATTGAATTCCAATGCAATCTGTTGTATTTGCCATTACCACAATTAATTATTCCGTCGAAATGCACAATTAGTGTTTTAAAACAACATCATATTTTGCAGTCACGCAATAGAAGTACTTTCTTTTGAAATGCGTATATTATTTTCAAAGAAATCCATTCATTAACAATCAATACGGAAAAGATAAATTTTACGATGACATATACAAAAAATCAAAGGTAAGAACTTGAAGCCGAAATAAATTCTCTGCCGAGCTGCAGTCTCCGAAATCGGCGAAAAAAGAAACCTGGTTACCTCAAAGAAACTCTCCTTTATCCAGGGCAAAAATGGCATACAGGGCACAAGGGAAAAGCTATAAAAGTCAAAGACAAAGGGTCAAAAGCGCTGCACGAGCAGCGAGTGTATAACAAAAGGAAGAATCATATAAGAAGTCCGAGAAAGGGAAGAAGAAGAAGAAGAAGAAGAAGAAGAAGAAGAAGAAGAAGAAGAAGATGAAGCGACACAGAGGTGGGAGAGTAAGAAAAAAGAAAGAGCCGCGCATCGAAGGCTCGGAAGGAAATAAAAGGAAACAGAGAGCACGAGAGAGTGAGAGCTGGGACTTTGCGCGCCGGACGTCTTCGATACCAAAGGGGTGTGACCCGCACGTGGGCGAGGCAATTCTCTCTCTCTCAGTCGTGCATATAATGCATCTCGCATCGGATATATACAAGCGCGCACGCGACTCGCGAGACCAAGGAGGAAGAAGATACGAGAGAGAGAGAGAGAGAGAGAGGGACAGTCGCGTGGCATTTTCTTAGTCCCTGGCAGAAGAAAGAGGAAGGTATAACCGGCTCTCTCCGCGGCGCGGCATCTTCATACTGCACGCGCACAAAAGTGACGTGGCACGCGCTTGCGCTGCACACGTATAATAAAAAGGCGTGTACGGACGAGTTGGCTTTATGGCTTTTCTCGCTCTCTCTCCCTCTCTCTCGCTCTCTTTCTGTGTCTTTCCCAAGATCTCGAGAGCGCGCGTGTAAACAAATAACGCGTGGGGCGCCAGTGATTCCTTTTAAGAACGAACGCTACTCTGGGCCGTTATACATGTAAGACTGCGCTCTGGCCGTATATATTTCTCGGTTTTTTATGGTTATTGGTTTTGGCCCCGGGCTCTTAGTGTGTGCGCGTGTGTGTGGACGTGTGAAACTTGGTACGAAGGGCATTTGTGTGCGATTTAGGGCTGCGGTCAAAATCGTTCTTTCGTGCTTAACATACCGGGTAATCTATGAATAATATGAAGTGGAATGTAATGCGCGGGGAGGTGTAAAAAAAGAAGTACACGTTCAATCGCACCGGTTCAACGTCTGCCTTTGGATTCTAAATCTTTGGTCGGGAAGAAGAAGCTCTAACTGCACGGGAGGGAAGTAGTTTTGGACGACACGGCGGGGGGTTCGCGCGCGGTGTTTTGAGAAAATTTTTCATCCTGCCTGACGCCAACGGTGAATTCAATTTCCGACGACATTAGCCGCGAGAAGGAGCGAGAGAACGAGAAAGAGAGAGGGATAGAGGAAAGCAAACATAGATTTTGCACTCGCGCATAGAATATCTCCGTCTCTCTTTGGTACGCCCGCCGCCGACTCTCGGAAAAGTTTCATCTGGTCTCGCGAAGTGGTCGTGTTGTCGGTATGGAAGCAGAGAGAGAGAGAGAGAGAGCGAAATCGCTGTTGAATTATGAAACTCTCTCTACCACCGAAAATATCCATTATTGGAAAGTCGAGGGGGTAGATAGATCACGGATATGACATCACCGCGCCGGCGGTAAACAGGTCGAGAGAGTAAGGGAGAGCAAAGTATATGCGAGGGAACCACTCCGCGGTGGCGTGTGCGGCGTCCGCGAAGCCCACGACGTAATGCGACGAGAAAGGAAATCGCGCGAGCATGAAACAAGAAAATGACGGTAAGTAATAGAAGATGTCGAGAGAGCGGCAGTTAAAGTATATGCTGCGGCTGAGCTAGACTTTCGGCCGCTTTCCAAGCTGGGATATATTTTAGGTTTATCGTTGATTGCTAACTGCGGTGGGTCGTTGTAAATATTTTCGAGGCTGAATCTTTCGTAAAAACAATGTAAAAGTTGATTGCGTAACCAAAATCCTCACAGCGAATAGAACGCACCGTGCTATATTCATCCAGCACCGTAGCAATTTCATCCAATACGCGGGCGATGCGCACAAGGCAAAATAAGGAAGCGAAGAAAAGAAGAGGGGAAGCGCGCACAAATGCAAAGCTTCATAAGTAGATAAGAGAGTGATGAAGGGGGTGAGTGGGTAGCACGTTGAAAAGTTGGAACGAGCGTGAAAGAGAGTAGAAAATTGAAGAAAGATAAGGCGTTACAAGGGGACGCGGGGTGGGGGAGCGACGGCGGCTTCGCGAAGATAAACAAAATGGAAAAAGGGAGCGACGCGATGAAATTTATCGCCGGCAACAGCAGCAGCAGCGACTGCGCAGTTGGAGGGGATGAGGGGGGAGCGAGAGAGAGAGAGAGAGAGAGAAAAAGAGCGAGCACCTCCCGCGAGAATAGGAGATATTAGGTAAATGCGACAGGAAATTAGAGTAACGGCCAATGAGCGGTAATGGCTCGAAACCGAAGATAAGTGCGAGGAGGAGGAAGGCGCGAGCGCGCGCACGAGCGAATTAATTAAAAGCCTTCGCGGAGTTATCGTCGCCACTGCATAATTTCGCTCTCTCCTCCGATTCCGATTGCGGAGGCGCCCCAGATTTACGACGACCCTCTCTTCGCTCTTTACGTTTCTTTTTTTCTTTTTTTAATACAGTCAACTGCGCACGCATACGAACGATATATTTGCATACTTTTTATGTACTCACGGATTGACAACTTACCAAAGGCGTGGCGAATATTTTTCAATGTAGGAGGAATTTCATTCGATCTTCTATTAACATTTGGCCCTCGGATATATACTTAAAATTTGTGAGGCAGTATAATTGTGGTGGACGAGTGTTTGGATTGACGATGGTTTAAGTTTGAGGCTTTTACGAGCGAGCCAGATTCCGGGGATTGAATTATATTATATTATTTCCGATGTTGAAATCGACGAATTCTAGAGTGGTTCGCGGCTATTGATAAATATACCAGAGAGGTGCACAACATCAAACTTTTATTGACTTTAAACTATCAGGTATTCCATTTGCAAAAGAACGTGTTTATTTATTGACAACTTCTGCATTTTATTAACTTTGTATTGCAGGTATCGATTTGATATAAATTGAAGAAGAATTAGATTGAATAAATTTCCGACTGTAATAATTATAGGTTTCTTAAAAAATGAGTAGTTAAAAATAAAATTCGATATGTATGGTCACAATTTTTAAATCAAGCGCATTGACAAAAACATTTTTCAGTGAAAAAAAAAAACATGTGTATGCTCTCAACTCTTTTTTTCCATTATTCCCAGAAGAAGAATAGCTCGAACGCACATCCATGACTATTCAGCAATCGCATTTTCCAACTTTCACTCAATTGTTCGGTCATAAAGTTTCGGGCAACAAGGACCGAATATTGAATATATCGATCGGTACGTATACACACACACATACATACATACAGTCCATTGTGCTTTCATAACATTGTATATATATATAAGGAACGCGCAAACGAGAGAAAAAAGGGAGAGAGAGAGAGAAAGGTCAAATATTTCGTTATAAAAGTTTCATTTCCATCTGGTCTGCGCGAACGAATCATTTATAGCCGGCGCAACCAAAAACCTTTAAATTTTACATAACCTAGACAGTCCAGTGTAACCGTCCACACTCGGTCAGACATGCATGCATACAGCAGTAATAGCAACGTCGCGTGTCGGTCGGTTTTTCGTTTATTCAAGCGTACGGCGCTAATTTAAATCGCTCGCAGGGTCTCTCTTTTAAAAGCCGGCCGGCGCCACTTTCTTCCAGCGTGTGCTTACGACCGACGAAGAAACGTGACGTCTACTCGCGGCTGTGTTTTCTCTGCATACGGACGGGCAACGATCTTTTCGTGCTTTGTTGGCCCGAGAGGATACGCCAGAGAGACGCGTACAGCTGCTGTACGGAGAAAAAAAATCTCGGCTGAAATTGTCGCGCGTCGCGTTCATGCACGGAAAATTTCGTCCCTTTTCCGTTCGCGATGAATTGAGAATGAGCTTAATTAGGTGCACACCCACCCTGCTTTACGAATGTCGTTTGCGGCTTTGCTTTTGATATAATGCAGTCACCCCCCCCGCGGGGTTTATTTATTTCGACTAAATGCTAATGCTTCTCGAAAACTCGCAGTTTGTTTTTGCGAATGTAATTCTGCTGGACGGGGAAACACGTTGATATCTCATAAAGGAACATACATATGTATATACGTGTAACTGAAAAAAAAATGTTACTCGAAACATCAAGTCCGTTAACGATTTACTTGCGCGCACGCAGTCGTGTACCGCTATAAAAAGTATATTTCATTTTTAAAGAAAATAAAAAGACAAATCTTCCTGTCATTTGGAGCGTAATATGTTCAGCGAATTCAAACGCTACGCGGCTGTTGCTTGAAAATTGAATTTTTAGAGTACACTCAAATTTTTTTATTCGTCGTTGCGGAGTTTTTCATTCGATTTGTTTGTTTTATAGTCATTACAGAGATAGCATCGTATTATTTACGTACAAAAAATTGTAAATGAAAATAGGACAACTTTTTTACGAACGTGTGGAATATCGGTTAAGCTTCGATTACTCGCAACTTCCATTACCTTTGAAATATTGAACAATTATTACACTCGACCGTTATAAAAACGCTAAAACAATGCGCACGTAGTAAAACGTTTCGCCTCGGAAGGTAAGGACCTCAACTGCTCCGCAAACAATAACAATAAATATAGAATCTCCCAAGTGTAGGTTCGTTATAAGTTACGTACTCGTCCAAGTGCAGCACATCAATGCCGAACGCTTCGCTAGAACGCAGAGTCCGGTGCAAATCGGGCCTCGACACCCACGCGGCGCGCGTCACCTGGTCGCTGTGCTATGGCACTGCCCACCTACTTGAAAATCCGCTCTATCATCGTTGTGAATCAAGTACCCTCGCGCCTTCATCCGAACGCTTTCTTGCGCGACTCTCTCTCTCTCTCCCCCGCGTCAGAGCAATTCCTTTTGCACATTTCTCTCTTGCTCGCGTTTATTTTCTTCGTGTGCACTTTTCTTTTCTTTTCTTTTTTTTAAGGTGCCGTATATAATAAGACGGTGTTGCCGCGGTAGAATTGTGCTTTTGATGCTTGGGATGTTTGAATTAAAATGGAAGTGCGGTGCTTGAGGGGAATGTTTAAGCGACGTGCATTTTGGACTTCATTTTTTTTTATGAAATATTTTTCTGTATTATATATTATTTGTGCAAAGTAAAAATTTAATAATTTAAATTCCTGTAATAGCAGGGTTAATTGGAACGATTTAGTATGTAATACCTACATTATCTGAAGTACATAAAAGATAGTAATGATTTGATAAAAAAAAAATAATGATATTTGGTTAAAATATTGCATATAAATAAATTTTATTAAGTTCTGCAGCCTTTTAAACTTTCGCTGCAGTACGAAGCATTTTATGTCACGAACGGATCGTAATTTAAAATAATGAGTCCGTCAAAATGCTATTTCAAAAAATGAATACCTATAACTTTATGAATAATGAAGTTGATAATTCGCTCATTCTCTTTTCGAGCATTGATGCACCAGAAATACAGTTTTTGAGCATGTAAAAGGAAATAAGTTTTGAAAAACTAAATATTGATTAATTTCTATTCAAGACTGAAATAAAATATTCCTCTATCGAATACGAATAACACTAATTAGTGTAAGTTGTGGAAATTCAAACTAGAAAAGCATCACAACTGCACTACAGCCAATGAAACACTAACGAATCACCATAACTTTCTTCTCTGCACAACTATTAATAGCCCGCATACAATAAATCCCACAAGCCTCTTACACATTAGCACTATTGACCCATGAAACAAACAAACGGTACAGGTAAAATCGTGGAAAGAAAAAAAACTCTTTCGTCGCTCTATAAACGAAAACAAAGACGACCTCGAGCTAAATAAGAGCACCGAAAACAAAAAAAATTCCTGGGGCGCGTCTCCACGATAACAACCGAAACATCGTATCTCCGAAACACAAACGACGCCAATCACACGGAACAAGCTGAAAGACAGGTGGTATAATACCGAGTATCGCGCAAAAATTCGCGAACAGCAAGCCTGGAAAATCATTAAGCCGGGGGATTTTCGCGCATCGGGTGGCCCATTAATAATGGCTTCGATGTATGTATATACTACTGGCACAACGCATCAGCGCGTCATGTATATTCAGACGCGGCTAACGATTGCATACCGCGAGAGAGCGAGATACTCTCGATCGACCACAATCGTTAGCGCTTTAAGTCTCGCGTATCGGTAGCCGCGATGCACAGCTTTGTCGATGCTGATGCGGTGACTTCCTGTGCTTGATAACCTTCTCTGGTTGAGCCTTAGCTCGGTGGCAGATTTCTTGGTCGTTCCGTACGCGGATTCGATGGAATAATTTCGGTACGTGCAGAATGTAACGATCGGAGCTAAGACAACAAATATTGATTTTTCATTTCAATACCATTTATTTTAAGGAATTGCTACATTTAAAATGCTTCTTATAATACAACGAAATGTGATAAAAGATGAAATCGCAATATCCGAAGTATTAGGCTACTGCTTAGCGGATCAACGAGAACGTACGTATCCGCAAAGGAAGAAAAAAGGAACACGATCATTCGTATAGAGTCATAGAATAGATAAAGCCGAGAGCGACGTCAAAGGCAAAATCATATCCCATATAGCCGAGAAAAGATTGCGCTCGCACCGCAATGCGCCGCGATAAAAGCTCGAGCGAGCTTCGAAACCGACTCGGTCGCTTTAAAACGCCACACACATATAATGTATCTATATAATACCACCACAAAGCAAGCCGAGCCCTTGTCAGTTCGCAGAAACTTAATTTTCCGCCGGTATAATTACGCAGTATTATAGTTACCCAGGATAAATGGATCCCCGTTAGCAACGAAAGGGTTAATCTCTCTCTCTCTCTCTCTCTCTCTCGTCTCTGCAACAATCACACTCTCCTCTCTCTCTCTCTCTCTCCTTCTCTGTCTCTACGTCGGAGAGCTCTGCACTATCAATTTGCAGCGAGTCGAGTTCCCAAGCAGCAGCAGCAGCAGCAGCGAGGGGCATATCCTCATTTATCCAATGTCCTACGCCGGCGGCCAATTTGCCAATCGAGCCAATCATCCAATCGCATTAACCTTGCCGGCCCATTCCGCGGACCCTAGCCGTTGACGCTACTGCTGCCGCCGCCGCCGCCGCCGCTGCTGCCGCTATCAATGCTGTTATTGGTCGGTTCCTGCGAGCCCGCTCGCCTCTCTCTATATAGCACACGAGGAGGAGAGAGAAGCGAGGTTACAAGCGGTCGCCTCTCTTACTTCAAGAATACCCACTTGATTGGCGTATTATTGCGTAATGGACCCCCTGCGTGTACCCTCCCGGTTTTTAAACCTTTTTTTCCCTTGTATATCATCGCTCCTCTTTCTATCGCTGTGAATATATAATGTATAAGCTTCTTGCGCTTCTATCCTTTTTACCAACATTAGATCGTTCAATGTGCTTTTGTTTATGGATTCCGATCTAATTCGAGGTGGGCGTATATATCGAGCGCCTCGTGTCGTGCGGCGCGGTTCGCTTGCATTAGCTCGCACTTCCTGTTTGGATACGCGCGCCTCTGCTCGCGTTTGCACTATGGGATATACTGTTTTAGCTATTCTCTCGTTTGATTGTTTTCCCAGCTGACTTTCAAATCGGTGGTTGACTTAGAGACTGGATACGATAGTTTTAAACGATGGCGATGCGCGTTGTCGTGATTGTCGAGGAAAATTTTGAAAGTTATTTAATTTGAGTTTCTGTTCAGTGCAGTATTACGGGTATACATATAATGCTGGCGCACTCTCATATGGCTATCGTACTGCAGCTATAGGAAAGATCGACTGACCTTATTCTGTAGTTATGAACGGCTGTTACTACTTGCGCAGTGCTGACCGCGTCGTTTTTATTTGTCTGGATATCACTCGGCCCATTCTACTTGAATTCAGCGACAGATGGTTATAATGCTGTATAGTTTACCAACGCTTAATCGATTTATGACTTCGCTCGTATATATTGTATCAAGTGGGACAGGAGGGTTTCTATAATAAATATATTTATTGCAGGGATTAAATTAAAATACTAATACTTTTTTATATTATCATTAAAAATAGCGTTGTACCAGACTGATCACTTATAGTTTTCATATAGATTCGACACTAATAATTATTACGTATTATTACTTCCGTTACGAAAACAATGCATCCGGGCTAAAACTTATTAGCGGCGGTTATTTATTCGATCATAACAGTCTTATTTATGGTCGGTGCGATATTACTCTTCGACCGTAGCTAATAACACATATCCAGGGCACTTTAAACGCCTTCTTCTCGCCCCTCAACTTCTCGGCCGTTTACACCGTTAAATCCACCGAAAAACCGCGACGTACACCCATATATCAAAATACATTTTTGCTCAAGTACCGTAAAACCGTCGTTAAATTTTCTCGCGCGTGGCCCGCGCTTAAATCACCCCTGCACCGATGCAAATACATCAGTCGGAGTAACTTTTTCTCCCCTGGACAAAATTAATTTCTCCAATAACAGAGAAAGAGAGAGAGTCCGCCAAAAGTTTCGCTCGCGACGCCTACACACGCATAGATTCAATACGAAGTCTTACGTAAGGTTCGGTATCGTGGGCACACACCTGTAAAAGCTAATTACACGGGGTTTGGTGGGTGGTGTTATCGCGAAGACGAAAAGACGCACGGTTCTCTACCTGGAACATCAGCAGTACAGCACGTAACACACATACACGGAAGCGTCGGCGGCTTCTGATGCGTATACATAGCTCAAAGTTTGCGCTGCGGGGGCGAAGCGAGTTGAGGCTGCTCGTGCGTTCAGCGCTCTCTCTCTCTCTCTCTCCCGTGTGTGTATGCTTGAAATTACGGGTATACGAGAGAGGAAGCGGCAAAGCTTACGCCGCCGGCGACGTCGCGTCCTTAATCCGGGATTTCGCGAATGCCTTGGGTTGGTAGGGCCAGCGCCTTTATGACGGAAGGTGAGAGGGGGGGAGGGGAAGAAAGAGAGAGAGAGAGAGAGATGCCGAAGTTCGCACAGAGAAGCAGCGAAACAAGTCTCGTGTAGTCGACCGTGTGTCACCCCCCCCCCCCCCGATGACAAAGGCACACACCTGCGCGCGTCACTTGACCCATCGCGCTATTCTCTCTCTCTCTCTCTCTCTCTCTCCCTTTCTGTCTAGCGAGAGGTACAGTAGTTGGCCAACACATGCGCCGAATCTTGGATTACTTCTCTCCGTACGTGCTGCTGCCCGCGCCCTGCATAACGCGTTTATCTGACTCTCCCATGCTCGTTTCTCTCTCTCTATCTCTCTCTCTCTTCCTCGCTTTCTTTGCTTTCCTCTTCATGCCATCACGTCCTTTCTTTCGTAATAGGCCAGTGTGTCTGAGAGCAGCCCACTTTAGTTCTACGTCTCTTCTTGTTCAAAAGTCAGCTTTCCTATATCCGCCACACCGAGTTACTATCGCTTCTTCTGCCACTACCATTTTTCGACTATGTATGTAAGTATATTCTTATCGCGATCAGCGATTAGCTCTTGAGTGTTTTTCTCTCTCGTATTATTATGGCGAGGCATAGAACAATTTCTACCTCTTGTGATGTGCTTCTGGGTCTGACGTCAAAGGAAATCATGCTGCTACCGCTGCACAGAGAGTAATTTTCACAGGAGGGATTCCCTTGGTGCGTCTCAGATCTCGCGTACAGTTGTAGCATTTAACGAATTTGCATTCGCGGAAGAATTACCCAAAGCCTTTGATATACATATACGTGCACCCTGCGTAATGGAACTGTTCCTGGGTCTCATTTATTCTGGATTAGGAAGTATTTTTAAATTATCTCGGCAGTTTATTCGAAATTTAGTATATTATATACGATATTTAATTACTAAAAATACACGGAAAAGCAAGTACAATTTACTGTTGGGTTAAAATATACTTAACCACTTAAGCAATATCCGCCCAAGTACTTGAGCATGCAGATTTTACCAAACACATGTATACCATATGAAAATCGTATAATAAATGAAAAAGCTTACAGTCAAAAATGAGACGTTTTACAGCTACGTGTTAGAGGAACGAAAAAGCTAAATCAAGTCAAAGCACAGAGACAGAGAGAGAGAGAGAGAGAGAGAGAGAGAGAGAGAGAGAACGGTCATAAGCATCGGTCCAAATCCCGCTCCATATAACACCCATGCCATTTGGATGGCAAAGTGTCGCCAACGCACGATTCAAACTGCGCGCGGAGCCATATCGGAGACTTGCGTATACCTCGGCTATATAGGAACCAAGGTCAAACTAGACCAAATCTATAACCATCACCACCACCAGCAGCACTCGCCTTTCCAGTCAAAACGTAAATCGGTCGAGTGATAAAGTGGCTTTTTCCCTTGCAGCAACTCTCTCGCTCGGAGGATTAGGTGTGTTCTATATAGGGACGGTGTGTGTGTCCGTCATGCTTTGCCGAGTCTCCGCGCGCGCGCAAGCTCTACGAGGCCAGCGGCCCGTTGCAAGCTCTCCTGCGGCGCTGCTCCACACTACTGCTACTCCGCACTGCACTCATAGGCGAGAGAGAGAGAGAGAGAGAGATAGTGAACGAGCTCTATAAATTTATGCGCGAACAGTGTCAACATTAACGAGGACGTAAGAGCGTGCGACCTGACTCAAGAGACACGTCGCACGAGGTATACATATATATACTGTACGTATATAAGCTCATGCTCTTGGCCGTTGTATCTTTGTTAGAGCACGACCGACACCGGATTCTTTTCCAACAAAGGAAAGTTTGTTGTTTGCGGAATTCGCGGACCCCTCGTGGCATCGCTGTGTATGGATGGACGCGCGCGAGGCTACAAAGCGAGTATCGATCCACCTGCAGTCAACTTGTGTGTGTGTGTGTGTGTGTGTGTGTCCGTTGATAGCTGCTGCCACGAATTTTTTGTAAAGCTTCGTGTTTGTACTCTAATTGGGGATTGCTGGATTATATTGTGGGCTCGACCCATAAATCAGATGTTTTGGAGATTTTTTTTTTTAGGGAAATTGGGGGTTTGAAGAGGTACAGGTTAGGGATGTGTGAAAAAGCAATTGCTCGCTATCTTTAAAATAAATTTGGCTGTGTTTTTTTGATCGTTATTGAAGTGTCAAAATAATACAAGGCCAGACCTATATTTCACGGGCCATGAATGGAATATTTTTGATAAATGTATGAAATATTCGTGCTGCAAATGTATGTAAGTATAGTAAAAATTATTTTGTTACAAGATACATTCGTGCACACAGAATGAAATGGATATGATAAACCAGTTACGTTTCAGTAAAGGGCCGTGTTCTTAAAACTCTAATATAATATTAATTATTGAAAATCAAATATTTGCTTACCTAATAAATTATAACAGAATAATATATTTCGCTTTCAGATATGAAATTAAATACGCGTAATTATGATCCATTATACGCGTACGAAATTACTAATGAACTCGATGTTCATTTTTAAATTCAATAATATACGAGCGCAAAAGTTAATCTCCAATATTGACTTGAAATGAAATTATTTTTGGAAAGTATACATTCAGTGATACTTTATCCGACAATTATTTTTAAGGAAATCCATCCAATTTATGGAGAAAGCATATTGTTCGAATCGCCAACAATGCCATTATTAATACTATAATTTTGAACTAGAATATCAAATGTTCCATCAATATGTAGATTATAAAATTAATATTAATTAGTTTTGCAACTCATAATCTCCTATGCTACAATAACCAATGACATAATTATACAGGTATATCATATAATTTCGTAACGAACTCGACACCATCGAACTACTCCATAATCACACAAACACAACGATTGCATTAGCTCGTTCCGACAAAACAATTATGATCCAAAAAAAGAAAACAAACACATCATCCAAAATTGCATTTACATGAAACTAAATTTAACAATTTCATAGTTTGAAATTGAGCGAGCCAACGATTGCGCATCCCATTACGCAAGCTGCACCGAGTGCATATACTTATATATATATATATAGAATAGCCGAGCTAAACAACGGGGTATACAGACTTCTCTACCTGCGTACCCAATAAAGTATATTATACAGAAAGGTGTGCAAAAAGGAGAAGAGAAGAGGTGGAGAGGCGAGAGAGCAATAAAGTATCGGTAAAGTATGAAAAGACCTCTTGCTCGTTGATAAAAAATAGCGGCAGGTCCACCCCCGCCTGGTGATCCATATTCATCTTTTCTCCCTCTCGTTCGCTCGCTCTACAGCTCTCTTTCGTTCGGCAAACGGCTCCGAGTGTGAAACAATGTCGTGGGCTGATTACACGTGCGTGCGACTATTCCCTTCTCTTTCTCTCTTATGCGTGTACGTGCAGGCGGACGTCGAAGAGAGAAAGAGAGAGAGAGAGAGAGAGAGAGAGAGAGAGACACTGCGTGGGGGTCGTCTCCTCTAGCTCTCTTATTATTATTGCGCGAGCACACAACACTTGGGTCGAAGCGCGGGCGCAGGTGTGCACCTATCCGTATGTTCGTTTCTATCCGCGAGCTAAGGTGTGTCTACAATTTGGCTGGTGCTTGTCTCTCTAGTGTTTCATAGGTTTGATCAGTGCTCAAAATGTGACTTTCAAAGTGTAAAATTTAAAAATCAAAGTTTTTAAATTGATTTTGAAATTTATATGAGTTGATCAGCATCATCAAAAATACGTTGTTCGATTATCTAAATACTGACCAAATATATTATTGCTATGGAACTAGTTTTTTTTATTGATAACTTCATTATGATGATACATTAAGTTATTTTTAAAATTATTGTTATGTTATAATTGTTAGTCTAATTTATATTGTTAGAGAAAGCGTGAATAATTTCAAAACTTGTATTGTGCTTCAAGATTTTCAAATCAGAAAATAAGATTATTTATCATTCATTTTTAACTTTTCTTTTATGATTTTAAAATTTACCGCAGGATGAAAAAAATATTACTTAGGTATTTTTGAATAGTATTCTGTTTGGAAATACAAACCAACCATTATTCATTTCGAAATAAAACAAGATTTTTACTATATTTGAGGTCAATTGTTTTTCCGATAAATTCTCTCTAAATTCCGAAAACCTTTTTCTAGAGTAGCAACTGTTATATTTTATGTTCAAACGGTCATTTTTTTTCTATAAAATAATAAAAAGAGAGAAAAGAAAAATTTGACAACTCTTACTTTTTTTAGCTAATACCAAAATCCAATTTTTATTAGAATTTAAACACACCTCTATCTTATTAAAAAAAAATTAAATATTTTTTTTTTAAATCAAATTGAACGAAATTAATCCCAAATAACAAGACTTTTTTTTTTAAATCCAATAATTTGGGTACACACCTCGAAAAATTTATTTACCAAGACATAATACGAATTCTCGAATGAAATAATGGTATTAGCAGACCGAATCCCGCGATTCGCTTTTTCCAAGCAAATAACTCGAGGCGCGGCGTACGTTTTTGATAAACTGCCAAGCGCTCGATGAATATTAAAGTTTGGAAGCTACTCAAATAAAAGTATTACAAGGCAGCGGTAATCTCATCGGAATTAAACACTCGCCCCGGCGAGATATCTGAAAGCCCCCCATAGTTACACTAAAAACTGTTAAAAAGCTAATTATACTGGTTAGTGCCAATTAAAACTTCGCCAACAGCAAACCCTCACCCTCGTCCCCCCTCCCCCCCCTCCTCCATATCACCCGAAAATACTAATTTTAATACTCCCACTAAATACAATTTAGTCCATCAAACACTAGTTAGTACAAGCTTTCGGTTAGTTATACACGGGGCTTTGCACAACTGCAACAACGGGCCTCGAGACTCACCCCCAAATTTCGTACTCATCGCACACTGCACACTTATGTGTGTGTGTATATATATATATATATATATATATATATATGCACACCCACCGCACTAAAGCACCGCACGTGGTACTGCACTCGCGCGCGCACGCACGTGGCCGAATTGTAGACGCACCTTAACGAAGGGGGTACCGATACACAGAGCCGAGAGCCGAGCGACACCGAGCCGCGGCTATATGTGCACGCACTTTAGCTCCTCGAAGCCGAATAAACGAGGCGAGAGCCGAGAGCTAGCCGACCCACGCCATCCGCTCCATCGCCGCGCCGATCGCCGCAATTGCTGCTGCTGCATGTATATATATATATGTGTGTACGTCAGCGAGCGGAGGAGAGCGCGGTCGCGAGAACTGGCCGGGTTAAAATTGAACGCCGCGCGATACCGACGCGGAAATAGGCGGATTTATCTATCGCGTGTCCCGCCGATTGCACTATCCCTAGTTTAGTTCGGCGCGGGGGTGCAGTACTATATGGGCATGGCGTGGACACGAGATGTGGGTTAGGCCTTGTTCTTTGTGGAGGCGCGCCGTCGCACTCGGTTCTCTTCGGTTTAGGTCAAACTTGAGTTTTATGGATTTTTTTTTACTGCGATGTGCTAATGAAGAGAGTTTTCTAGTGATTATTTATAATGTGAAGCAGTTTTAAAAAGTTCATGATCATAATGATGTTTTATAGGATGGTAAAAAATTGACTTTGTTCTACTTGGTTATCAATTTTTTTTTTTATATTGAATATTTTAATATCAAGGTGATTAATATAATAAGATCACCCAATAGAATTATTAATTTTAATTCATTATTATATAATTAAGAATCTTTTTAACTACAATTATTTATTGCAATATGAATAAATAAAATCCTTAAAATCGCTATAATAAATATCCCTAAGTATAAAAGATATTAAGAGAAAAAAAAAATTAAATAGCTGACGAGCAGTTTTATCAGCTATAATTATTTCCGAAAATTTTCCTAGTCACGATTCAGAAAATTGCAGTGGGAATGCTAAACTATCTAATAGCCAGTTCAAGCAAGTTAAAGTGGTTGAATGACAATCCAAGGATCAATTTCCACTGGCGAAGGTTAACAATTATTTTAAGACCTAATGATGTGGTCAGACTCCAAAAATTACTTTCGAGTCACGATTAAATAATTCTTTCCTGCACTATTTTATTTTAAATCAGGTCGATAAATTAGACGCACAGTCTATTTATTTGTTTTGTGCGTATGTTTATTTATTTTAACAATGAAAATAACTTCATAAATTGCATTTGGAAAAGCAAAAGAAATAGTTGGGATGCTTCTGCGAGAATTTTGAGAAACGATTAACCCAAACCCCGTTACCTAAATATGTGAAGGGCATTTTTGAGATGCTTAGCTAGACAAGATGAAAGTCTTTGGCAAACTTCCGAGGTCTGGGTCCGCAAGTCGAGAGCAAACATAAATGCCTATGAGCTACTAAAATCCAAAACATCGAACTATCGTTAGACTGCAAAAATTATGGATAACAAAATTACCTGACAAAATAACGAGTCTAACTTTTCAATAAGCGTATAAATAACCTAATTAATTGCATTTTGCTGTACAATAACAAAAATAAGGTCGCTATTTTTGTGTCTAGCCTTGCATCTCCTACCCTTGAAAACTCAAGTTCTCCGAATATAAAATTATACTTTACGACGTTTCCGAGGAAACTTCTGTACAGTGTTTGTATGACGTCTGATCTATTTCAAGAAAGATAATCTATTTAAACAATTGCAATACACGACTATAAAAATAATTATTTAAATAAGTTTATAACCTAATACTGATTAATCTAATTCCATTTTCAAGTTTCTTAACAAAATAATATTTAGATCCCAATGACACAAAATTATTTATGGCAAAATAAAGTCACAGTATTGAATGTCTAAAATCCAAACATTAATTACAGAACTAGTTATTCAAAAAAATATCTCATGAAAAGCCAATTATGCGAATAACAACTTTATCGAGCGACGCATACAATTTGCGTGCACACTTCAATCGCAGCAGTTTGGCATTAAGAGAAAACAACTTGCCTCAAAAGCTCCGAGAGCGTAGAGGAAATATAAAGCATGAAATTACATCTCCGCCGCACGCGACTTTCCTTTTCCCAAATAGAAGTGGAAAAAATAGAAGTTGGTACACCGTCGGAGTTAGACACCAGTATAAGTAAATCGCGAGACGAATCCTTGACTTTGCTCCTGACGTAAATTCGACGAGCGAGAAAAATTGAATTATACAGTGTATTCAGGCCGCAGAAATATTGTGGGGGAAATTGGGAGGGAAGGGGGAGGAGTTACTACGGTATATTCCACGGACGCATCACTGTCATGCCGTTCGGTTTTCTGCCAGCCCGAGTATGAACAATGTCAGTCCTTTTATTTCTCAAACGTCCGATTTATATCAATTTCGTCAATGAAATAATAAACATTGGGAAGCTGCGGCGGAGAGAAGAACGAGACATAATGCGTGATAAATGATGCCGTAGTTACAGTTCGGCCTTCTATTGTTCACTGTGCAATTGTCTTCGTAATCAAAGCCGGAAAATTCTATTTTTTCCTTTTACCCGGTACTATTGATAAATTTGAAAGCCTGAGGCTATTTTACTTATATCCGAAAGAATGAAGATGAAGAGAATGAGAAGACGAGCTTTATCGCATATTTTTTAACAATATAACTTTCCATTGCGAAACATCAGTATAAAGGCAATTCGTTACGAAGCTAAAATTTTCATAAGTTTTTAAATCACTTATAAGTTCTTGATATGCAATACCATTCGGCTGTTACACAATTCATTTTTAAAGGCACATTACGCAACTCGTTAAAGTAGGCCATTATTACAGTGTATGCAATATAGATAACGTTAAATTAACATCATGTACTCGAGGAGTAACAATGGTCCGCTTCGAAGGCATTAACCCTTTGAGAGCGATTGTACAATCCCTTCAACAGCCGGAAGGAAAGCCATGCTCGAAGGAAAGCGACAAAGGTGCACACCGTGGATCGATATTCCTAGCTTTCAGGGCTTGTCACGTTCAACTTTAGGCTCTCGACTAAGGGCTTTTACCAAGATCACTTTACCGAAGAATTGAGCAAGCGTGAGGTGGAAATTTCAAATCCTGTACTTATATAATCATTAAGGTTTAAGTGGTGCGTCACATTGATTAATCATTCACTTGATATAGGAGGACATTAATAATCATGTTGTACACCGATTCTAGGAAAAGCAACAAATATCGAATCCAACCGGTTCACTTCGAACTAAATAATAAAACGGAGTGTCACATTGCCGACGAGCGGCGCTGATGGGATTAATCTCGAGATGGAATTTCTCGCGCCCTATCGCAGCAGCTTTTCGTCGCAAGTTTCGAATCTAACTTGGTGCAGCATTCGTATACCGCCCTCAGCAGTAAAGTTTCGCTAATACTCGATTTCAATGGGAAAAAATGAGCCCAATCTAAGCCAGAGAGAGAGAGAGAGAGCGAAAAGAGATCGAAGTGTAATTAAAATAGAAGCAGTCGCTTAAAGCCTGGGAATCGCGTTGGAATCAGCAGTCTTAAAACTTCCCTCTTCACAGCGAGCTCCAAGATTTTTACAGCCCCGGCGTCAAAATAAACTATCTCGAGCTTTTCAATTCAGTGAAGCGTTTTATGCGGAACACAGTGTGCTGCTTGAGCGCAGATATCATAACAGGCGCCCTCCCCCCTGCTTTCCTTCTCTTTCGTATGCGCATCTTTCTCTAATTGTGCCTCTTCGTTTTTATTGCAATCTTTTCTTTTTTCTTCCTTTTGTCTCTTGCGCTTCGTCGATAAGTACTTTTTTTATACAGCCTTTTTTTTCCTTTTTCTCAAATTCGCTTTGACGACTCGCTTACAAAAAGCAGAGCTAATTTCGTTCTCTATTCTTTATTGCACCGTATAAATGCAGAGTGAATGTATTGACAGTGATCCCTACTCATCTTTTTAAACATTCGTACATTTTATAAGAGCAGTTCATCCATGAACCTATCTACTTACTTATTGATTATATTTCATAGGTGTAGATATTAATGCAAATGTATTGACACTTTGGATCGGAATTTCCTTAATTATAATCAGACATAAACGGAACGAGCCAACTGCTGAATACTGAATCAATAAAATAAAATGTACTTTATTGGAATCTCCATAAAATCGTGTTACCACGATAACAAGCTTATGCACCAAAATGTCTACATCGATTCCTAGCAAGCCTCGTTAAAAATCATTCCTCTCCTCCTCGGAAACTGTTACCTCTACAATCGCTCAACCTCCTCCCCCAAAGACTTTCTATCTTTTATTATTATACGTTTATACGTCCGCAATAGCTCGGCCCCTTTGTCGCGCTCTACTCCTTTGTCTTGGCGCTCTCCTTTCGATTTCGTGCCTCTCTCCCTCTCTCCGGCATATAAGCTAAGCTCGCAAACCTCTCTCGCTCTCCGCACCTTTATCTCATTTCCACGATTTTCACCTCTATACATCCCCCAACTTCTTCTTCTTCTCCAACTCCTTCTTCTCCTTATCCCTCTTTTATTATTTTTATATCTTTATCTCTCCCGTGGCCTCATCCCCTTCACCCTCTCGCCGCTGAAACAATGAGCCAATTTCGCGAAAGCGAGGCGATCGACCCACGCCTATATCCTCGTATGTACCTACATATATATATATACGCTCGGTAGACAGGCTATCCTGCAGACACACACACACATATATATATATGCCAGCCGCGGATGCGCGTAGTTGCCCGGAAAGGCGAGAGAGAGCCGGAATAAAGTGCCGCACCTGCACACCTAGCCATACGCTACCAAAGTATATTGCTTCAAGATGAGATTAAGAAGCGCGTGTTTGCCACGCATTATACGCGGCCGATGTAAAGGGACAGCAGAAAAATGTAGCCTAGGCTATACGGGCTGGGATAATTAACTCGGCTGCTGCTGTTGGTGCTGTATAGGCAGCCTCTTCGGCGAACGGTTACGCTGCTGCTGCGCACGAAAATTTTCTAATTTTTTAGAGTGCAGGAGTTGGATAGACATTACATTGCAGAAAATTTAACTTCCGTAACGAATGGAACACTTGACGGGAATCCTAATGAACGGTCGCGAGACAACGAGTCGTTAAAGGAGTCTGCGATAGAGCATAGCGCGCGGTGCTTGTGTGTTGCATATGTGTATTTTTCTTAACTCGGGCCCGCGGTCGTTGCTCCTGTATGCGCGAGTTTATAAACTCGATTGTTCCGCTAAAATATATGAGATGGTTGGGAAAAGGCTAGATTAGATACGGTGCTTGAGCAAAACTTAATGAGCTTTATCAGGAAGCATAATTTAGCCATAAAGTTATAGATATTTTTATAATGAGCAAATCCGTTGTGCGCGTATTGTAAACTTTTATCGTGGAAACTATGAGTAATTGATTAATAATTTAATTGAAAAGATTAAAACCAAACTTTACAAAAATTGGGAATGCCAATCTTTAAATATTATAATAGAAACACATTTCTCGTAGTATATAAAATTTACGACTTTTATTATAAAGTCTTTGAATCGCATACGAAATTATAAAAGCAAATTAAATCAGTGTTATAATATAATGCGAGGTATTAATGCTATTTCGGTAATTAAATTGAATTTTAAAAGCGCCAGCTCACTGTGTGTAAATAACAATATATAATACTATTGAACGTATTAATTTTATAAAATCTGTAAACTCGCTGGTTAATAAAAGAATGCTTTAATTCGATGCAATAAATAACAAAAGGTTTTAATGAAATATTTTTATCGCTTTTGGTTTATTTAGTCTGATTAAAATATCTACTCGCTATTAAACGAAAAATTATCCTGAAATTGGATTACTCAAACAGTATATATATATAAAGTGAGTTTCATATACGTATACATATGTAAAAAGCACTTTATTCACTTTCGAGATGAAATTAAAATAGGCTTCCAAGTCAATGAGCATCACGAGTCGATGTCGAATCGACGCTGCTTGCGCACATTACTTTTCTCTTCCACATCATCGATGATTTTCGGTCTATTTTCATGCCGTGGTGTTTTGAAAATAAAATAAAAGAAAAATATACAGAGAATTGGTTCGACGGTGCTTAGAAGCAATGATTTGGAGCACCGATGTGTATTTATAATTCGTGACGGATAAGCACTGGAAATTCTGCTGGCTGTACAGTCGGGGACAGAATCCATCAATTTGCTATAACACTATCCTTAACTAATTTTACGTTATATCCTTTGCTTTATACTTTGGTATATTCAATTTATCGCGAATTTGAAAGTTCACGATATCTCTGCAAACACTATATTTGTATAATGGTAAATGCAAACCGCACATGAATTTAATTTTATGAATGCACATTTCATATTTCAGAAAATTCAAGATTTTTAAAGAGTTCCAGATTCCATTAGATCGGGCTAAAAAGTTTTCTCGAGAATAGTAAAAGTAACTTGCTTCAAGAAATGTTGCAGAACCACTTAGAAAAAGAAATGTATGCATATACATCGAGCAAAAGTTCCATCTGTTTATAAATAACCCCAAAGGGATATTTATACAACACGAAATTTTACTACTCAAATCATACAGGCGGGTATTATTTTATTCTTAAAAGGCATTGGTATCGATAAAACGTGGCATCCGCCATCAATGACCATACAAACGTCCCACCTACTACTTTTAGAATAGACCGTACAACCATAATAACCTTAACAGTCGCTATTCTCCATGCACAGATCGCATACGCGCGGTATATATATTCCACAAGCGCGACTAGAATAGGAGTGGCTTTATTTCTCGCTCTCTCTCTCTCTCCATCTCAGGCGGTCAGGTACGCCAAATGAAAAAAAATCCACCGAGTGTCGTTGCACGACACACGCATAGGCAGTCAGCATAAACGAGAGGATATCCGCAGTCGAAACGCAATGGCAGCGTATATATGTATAGCGGCATGTCGAAAGGTGTATAAGCGGACGAGGGATTGCGCAGGTGTCGCTTTCAAGCGTAATCGAGTGCAGCGCGTGTCGAGCTGGTGTAAAAATAAAATTAATTAATCATCCAGGCACCTGTGCGTGTGTGTATAACGAAATTCTCTCTCTCTTTCTGTCTCTCTTTCTCTGTCGCTTGCCGATTTCCAACTGCATTTTCGATTGTAATTTATTTACTTGCCATATTTCACGCTGACTTTTTTTTTTGTCGCACTTATAACTGTCATTATTCGAAGCGGAATACAGATCATGATAAACGAGTACATTTGAATTAAGCGTCCGCGCGGAAGTGATGAATTTCAAATATTTTTTTGTAATATACAAACGTCAGTTATATGTACGGTATCGTTTAAAAGACCGGAACAAAATATATCCGAATCTCGATCAGCCCCGACGACAAGCAAATTTTTCACTCGAGGACGATTCCGCGGCAAGAAACATTACTGACCATCGAGTACTCGAGACTCTCTCGCTTGGCACATCCCACCTGGAGCAATCGAACACCGAGGCGGGCGCGAAAAATCCACCGCCCCTGTCAAAGCACTATTTCCCTTGGCCGCGCGTCTGTAAACACACGCCATTCTGCAGCGAGGGAGGTTAAATTGCACACGGTTCTCCGTCGAAGGTGAGGAAGAAGTGGGAGGAGAAGTTGAAGCACGGCAGCGGCAGCGCAACGACCAAGGAATAAATGGACGGCATTTCTTGATACAGAAGTGTGTGCACATATACACCCACGAGCGCGCGCGAGTATGTGTCCCTCTCTCTCTCTCTCTCTCTCTGTCTGTTCGATCGGCTTGATGAATCACGCGAGGCGTTCCTCTATTTCTTTCTCTTTTTGAGGGGCCTCCACATCGATTACCGTAGCCGCCCGTCGCGACGAGTATAAGAAAGCAAACCAGAGAGAGAGAGAGAGAGAGAGAGAAGCGGGACAAAAAGCACTCTCGAACGCGATTCCTGGGGATAAGGGATAATAATGGCTCGGTCCATTGTCTTGCCATTTCACCTAAATTAGCTTGATGCTAGTGCAATCTCTGGCAAAGAGATAATTTTTTGCTTCGATCTCAGCGAGACTCGCTCTCTCTCTCTCTCTCTCTCTCTTTCTCTCTCTCTCTCACTGACTCGGCTTATTATGACGCTTGCATTGTCGCGGAAGGAGAATGAGTGAGAGAGGCGATTTTTCGTTCTATACAAAACTTCGCAGTCCTTAATTCTAGGGTTAAGCAAGTCAGTCTCAAAGTCGGACTGTAAATAATGATAAGCCATTATGCAGTTTGGCTTTATAATTACACGTTTCATGATGAAATTTATCAAAGCGCCACTTTCAGTTCCCCAAAACGTCGCTTGATTTTAGTAAGAGACAACGAGATAACAAGGGGGATGCACTCAGCGATTTGCGAGACAAAATTCAAAACTACTCGATGGCATGAGCTATACTACTCGCCCGTGCGATATTCTCAACTTTACCATTATACGCGCGGATATTAGTACAAGCAAAGTAGGAGGAGACGCGCGCCAGCAACTTAATAAAAAGATTGTTCGGCCGCATATAGCGAAAAAAAAAGCAGATGATGAAACAGCGCGCTTGAAAAGCCTTTGAAGCGCGGCTAAACGTTTCGCATTTCGCAAAATTGACGAAGTTTACGGCGCAGCTGTGAGTATGTGTGTACCGACAGAGAATACGTCTGCGAATCACGGACTGTGTTTTGTGTGCAGCGAGTCCGACGATTGGAAAGAGGCAGAGGGAGAAGGAGGAGCGGAGGACAAAAGTATAGCTATTTTCCACGGAACTTATTTGGAGGTGCCTGATTGACATGGAATACGAAGTGTGTCAATTATGGTGAGGGGAGTGACAAGTTGAGCATAATGGGAGAGATACAATCGAGGTATAAATTATTATTAAGATGATAATAGAATTTCCGCTTCGTTGTTTGAGTGCCAGCTTTTATGGTGCCATATATTTTCAAATGAGGTAAATTGGATTATGCTGGAAATTTAATGAATTCTATCAATGTCTGAATTAAAAATTTCCGATAAAGTACTTTTTGTACCAAAGCCGTAAAGTTCTACTTTACGCGCCTGGAATGTAGCGTCAGAGGATCTGCGAAGCAGGTCCGAGGATCGCTACTGTACACGCAAGGCCGAAAAGTTTTACGGCCGAGGTGCAAACAATATTTTTCGATATAGTATCCGTAAAGCTCGACTTTACGGACTGTTTTGAAGATTTTTTAACTTTACATACACGTGTCCATAAAGTAGCAC
>UELU01120708.1:0-10459 GCA_900490025.1 Megastigmus dorsalis | reverse complement strand
CTCACACTCTTACTCTGTATCGTCCGCAACCCCTTCGCCTCGCTCCACCCCACCAGCAGTCGCGCTAGTGCCCCGAGTTTGCGAAAATGCAGCGCAGAGAGACCGAGGGCTAAAGAGCGCCGTAAACTGACTGAGAGAGAGAGAGAGAAGAAAACCAGCGGAAGAAAAAGACATACGCACACAGAGTTTCGTTACGCTTGCCTGTATGATGTGTATATGTTTCTCATACACGTGTGTTTGTGTACGTCGAGCAAGAGCGAGAGAGGGAGATGACTAGAAAGTCGTGCGGGAGTGAAAGCGAGAGAGACAGAGGAAGGAGGGAGGATGAGTGTACGTACGTACATGCATGGCCTCCACCGGCGCTCTCTAGCACATACATGTACCTACCCTCACACGCGAGAGCGCCGAGCGAAAGACGAACTTTTTTACTCCTCTCCGTTTTTTTCTACCCTGCGCGTACTCTCTCCTAGACTTTTTTTTCGTATATACTGCACCCCCTCCCTTTCTCTCGCTTTCTCTCTCTCTCTCTCTCTCTCTCTCCTCTCCACTCCCCTCCCCTCCTCTCTCGCCCTTCCTTACTATTCTCGAGTCATATATGGAAGAAGAGGAAAGAGTGAGAGAGTGAGAGAGAGGGGGAGTGCGAGAGAGAGAGAGAGAGAGAGCAAGAGAGAGAGAGCGAGAGAGAAAAAGAGCTCGAGGCCCCCGGCGTTTCCAACGACTACGAGCCGGGCGTCGGCGTCCTTTTGCTATCGGCTGCTCTCCCGACTATCATTCCGACCGCCGCCGCCGACGTCCCACCCGTTCCACTCTTCCACCCTCTTTCTCTCTTACTCCTTCTCCATACACCCTATATGCTACCACTACCACTACCGATAGCACCCAGCAGTAGCAACAGCAGCAGCAGCAGCAGCAGCGGAGCGCTCGCGAAAAATATAATACAAGCCGTGTGCGCGCGTGCACCCTTTCCTCCGCCGACCGCCGCCGCCGCGCCACCGCCACCCCTTTTCTCTCTGCTCTCTCTCTCTCTCTCTCTGCTCTCTCTCTGCTTTCTCTCTCTGCTCTCTCTTACTCTTTTATACACGCTAGCGCGCTCTCGGCTACACAGCTAAAAATGTTCCTTCTTCCTTTTGTTTTTGCCGCGTTATTATTTTCCTCCTTCTCGCTTTATATCACGCCTGTGTGTACGTGTCTGTATGCATATCCGCGTGGCTGCCTGTGTGCGTTTCTTCTTCGGCCTCTCATCGACGGCGTCGGCAATATATAGTTTTTCTTCCTTCTCTCTCTCTCTCTCTCTCTCACTCTCTCGCTGCACAGCTCTCTATCCCTTATGTGCAGTGCATATAGAACCTTGCTCTCTTTTTTGCATTTATTTTAATCCCTTATACTCTTTCCGCTTTCTATCTCGCCCTGTTTTTTCGCATTTTTTTTGTATTTTCTCTCCTCTTTTTTTGCTTCTTTTACTCTCTCTCTCTCTATCTCTCAGTATCTCTCTCTCTCTCTTTCTCTCTGCAGTCGATTTTTACATGATCAGTGCCGCGCTCATCACTCCACTGACCAATTGGCGCGAGCGAGCCCTTCGCGGGGAGTGTGTACATCCGCCCATATCTCTGTAAAGGCGAAGCGAGGAGTGAGGACGAGCGAGCGAAAAAAAGAGGAATACGTGGAGAAACCGGGGGCGAGAAGAGAAAGAGAGCGAAAGAGAGCGAGAGACAGAGACGGGGGAGGATACTGCAGAGTATATAGGAGTCTTCTTACGCCTTCATTTTTCATCCCTTTTCTTTTGCACAAATGCACTTATCGATTCAAGCCGCGCATCCGCTCGCCCACTGGCTCCAAGCTATCCATCTCTCTTTCTCTATCTCTTCCCCCCCCCCTCACTCTCTCTCTCTCTCTCTCTCTCTCTCTCTCTCTGTCTCTCACTCTCTCCCTCTGTAGCTCTATAGAACTCTGTCTTGACGCTTCTGCTGCTGTTACAGTCGCTGCTTCCCTCTGCCCTTTTGTCTTTGAGAACGATAAAAAGCTTTCGTCGCTGGTTAAATTTATATGAATGTGTGCTTATGTACGATTGCCATGTACATAGCTTCTATATTAATAGGACCGAGCTTTCCTGTACTGAAAGTACGTAATCTAGTCGATCCAAATGTTTTTTTTTAATTTCAATCAAAGGTTCATGTCGTGGGTGCATTCTGCAGAAAATAATATCTCCTTCACTTAAAGCGAATTGTATGAGCAAAAAATAAGAGAAATATACTGCGCACCGATGCAGCTGCTTCTTGTACTTGTGCTTCTGATTTCTGGTACTTCGCCCGGGATATTTGATACTATAAAGAATGTCAATATTGTAAACAGTAAGTTGCGATGCAGCGGTAAGGTATCTGCTGAATATGCATTTACCGACAACCATATTCATTGTACGAGTGAGAAAAAGAATCTGATTAAAAGGAGTTGGATTCGTAATGTGCAAATAATCAATAAGAACGAAAATGCAGCTGTAAACAGAAACGCAGTTTAAATTGGGTAAAGAATACAATATATGATCCATGGTCGCAACGAGACAACAGAGTGTTTAGAGAAGAGCAAGTGAAGAATAAAGCTGGAAGATTCTCCCCCACAGTAGTCGTGCAAGGCAAAGGCAAAAGATTAGCGATCGAACATTAAATTAATCCCGCTCTCGTATATATAAATTTCCTCCTGCGCAAGCACCGAGGCTGCAGGCTCAGAGCGAGTCCGCGCGCGACTATGGCACTAGGACTTCCGGTGCGGTGCAACCGGAAGCCCTTTCCTCCTCACTTTTTTTTCTAACAATTTCCCGCGAGGGTGTCCGCTCATTCTTGAGAGCGCCCGATCTCTCTCTCTCTCTCTCTCCCTCTCTGCCGCTGCTGTGCCCCATTCAAGTCTCATTCGAAGCATGCGTCGCCCCCGACTACTTATATTATATATATATACTATAGATCCCCCCCGTTCGCGCCACCTTCTCTCTCCCTCACTCTCGTTCTCGGTTCACCAGACTAGTCCTAAAAATGCGTATCGCCGGGTCCATCGACGGCGTCTCCCAAGATTTTCTCACACGGATGATCGCGCGCTCGGTATAAGAGCCACCTGTAGCGCGGAGGGCTGCGCCGAGGAAGAGAGAGAGAGAGAGAGAGAGAGAGAGAGAGGGACGAGCCGAGGAGTGAAGGGCCGACACAACGCTCGCAGTCCTTGAAGGGAACCCTCCTTTTTTCTATATACACACACACACACACACAGTCTCTTCTTTCTCATTCTCTCAGGCCTCTCTCTCTCTCTCTCTCTCTCTCCCTTCCTCTCTCTTCCTCCACAGCCCGGCGTTCGTTCGAAAAACTTGGCCACGTCGCGGCTGGCACCCACGCTCTCCGCGTATATAGTCCCGCGTGCGCACCTCCCTCTGTAACCATAGGCGTGTGTGTGCGCGTGTGTGCGCGGGCGCCTGTTGAGTGTTGGGTGCAGATGTACGTAGGTGTGCGTAGGTGGAGTGGTCGCATATACGTGTATAGCCGGGGAAATCGAGAAGCGAGGCACTAGTCCAGCGTCCCAGGGACCAACGACCCCTCAGCGCAAACTTTGAACAAGATTTTTCCTTTATGCGACCGCATGTATACCGCTGATGTGCGGTCGGCACACAAATTAAGCTCGTGTGTGCGTGGACGAGGGAGGAAAATTAAGAGCTGACCCCGTTTCCCCTCCGAGCTGCGGGCCCCGGGGACGCAGCCTCCGGCCTTGCAGCTCTCGCGTGGTTGCGCAAGCGTTGCGTATAGCTAAACTGGGCCAGACGCCGCCGGCCGCCGACTGCCCTGCAGGGCCCGAAGGGGACTCCCTTCGTACACCCACCTGATATAGCGCGGAGTACGAGGGCGAAATGTACTCGATGCTCCGATCGCAGCCTGCAACGCGTGCATATTATAGCTTCGCGGACAGAGCGCCTCAGTGGTATTAATGATTTGCGCGCGCCGGAAGATCCTCGAGCTGCTAAATGGGCTCGGGCTATATATATGCATGCGTTCGAGGCGAGAGCGAGAGAGAGAGAGAGAGGGAGGGAGAGAGAGAGAGGGAGACCGTGAGAGCCTTTTCAATGAAAAATAATCTCAACATACTGGAATGAATTCTCTCGCGAGAATCTTGACGGAGCCACACTGCAGCCGGCTGTCGGGCCAGGAGAGTTCGGTTCTCGCCATCGTTTACCCTCATTATAATCAATGTATCTTTGATTACTTTGATAAATTTACATTTGCAGACACAATAAATAAGACACATTTATGAAATTGATAATAGTTTTGTAGGAAGCAAAAAAATGTGTTTTTAGTAGATATATTTCTCGAAGCAACATTAAATGTTGTATATTCAGAAACAACGTATATTTATTCTAAATCAATAATCTATTGCTTAAATGACGTTGATTCTGTAATTATTGATGCCGACATTTTCATTATTTACTGTATTATTTAGTCTTTAAGAAGCATCTATCGCTACGTCGCGAGTCAAAGTCACTGCAACTTTTATTTCATGTTTATACATGAAATAAAATTGGTTATAAAAGCTGTATAAATAAACTCTGACCCTAAAGAACGATTAAATGTGGGAATTAAGCAATTCTGTGTCATAATTTTTAATGAAAATGTCCATACAAAAACTGATTTAACTCATTTTATGAGTTAAAATGTTATACTTATATTTATAATTGTAGATAGCCAGTGATACTGCTCTACAACGACAATTATTCATAAAACTTTAGTCTGAAACTGTAATACATCTAAACATCCAAATGTCAATATGTGCTTTGTAATACGTACATGAATTCAAGAGAATTGCGATTTTTCATATAAAGAGCTAAAAATAAAAGCATCGATATGTTCCATCTTAGGTAGTATAGGTTTCTAAAAATTTAACTGTAAGAATTTAATTGAGTCATTATCGCAAATGTATGTGCAATGATATACAATAATTTTATAATTAAATACACTTTACAAAAAGTGTAGAGTGAATTTATCGATCACAACGAACATTATACTATACAAAAATATTAAATAATATTTTGGCAATGTTTCTGAAGTTTATATATGTACTTATGTATACCCTCTTTATAAGCTACAAGAAAAACTTATTGTTAGTTTTAATATAAAATACCTGAAATGGACAAAATAATTATCACATTATGTCACACCTAAACTTAGATTTGATTCACTTATAAAATTATGATTTAGATGAAATATACGTTATTTGTAATTATACAGCTTCTAATGCTAGTTAGAGAAATATATCTACTAAAAACAAATGT
This sequence comes from Megastigmus dorsalis, assembly GCA_900490025.1. Lineage (NCBI taxonomy): Eukaryota > Metazoa > Arthropoda > Insecta > Hymenoptera > Megastigmidae > Megastigmus > Megastigmus dorsalis. The sequence continues at coordinate 5,166 of UELU01120708.1, read as the reverse complement.
TCTGCATCCTATAGAACTATTATTAAATTTATAACTGTGTCTTATGTTATGTATGCAAATTTAAATTTATCAAAGTAATTGGAAATTTAGATTTTTGTATACATATAATATATATATGTTCTTGCTAATGTCTTTTCTAAATAATGAATAGGAAAATGTAATATTTTCATGCAAAACTTTTTCTGTAAGTTCTAAACACTAAGTTCTAAACTGGGATGAACTTGACTTCTCACCTAGTTATAGCTTTGCTACACGTACTTCGTGATTAGGTATTTTACTTAAATACTTTAGTTTAAAAAAGATCATTTAAATTTTTTAATTTATGTTTAATAATAAATTACAAAAAATATAGATTAACATTTACAAACTTCATTCAAATTCACTTACCGTATACAATTTGGTAGAATAAACATTATTAAATCTTGCATTTTAAATAAAAGATATTTATAACTTTAAATTTATCTTGAATATTAATAATTTAAAGTTATCAATAGCAGTGCTTGAGGTATATTGTTTTTAATCGAATGAAAAATATTTATATTCTTTTTAACTAATTTCAAAGCAACTTTATCCTAATTACGATTCTTATACCCTGGTGGAACATTGACGAGTTTGGCTAGTTTTATATCCAGCCGTTAGCCAGTTTCGACTAGCCATCATTTAGAGTTTCAAATCGTCAAATGCTCGGTAATGACCCGTCAAGACTAAACGTCAAAAGTAAACAAGAGTCGAGAGTCGCTTGTTTAAGCATAACCACAATATTTTATGCATTAAACGCTAAATTTTAAGTTTAATATATCAAATTAAATATGGTAATATGTATATTTACATGACCAAAAATATTGATTAATATTATTAGATATCAATATATCAGCTTAAAATGGAATAAATTATAATTAATCAGCAAATATATTATTTTAAAATAGCCGAGTCCTTAGCCAGTTTGCGTTTCAAAACTGTGGCGAAATAGACAGGGTTATTCGTCTGCTAGACGGGTAAGCTCGCTTAAAAACTCGCGTATATGATCGGTAATGGCTAGTGGCTGGTCATCAACTCGGCTAAATTTCTACCAATTTATTTTTTAATTAAATATTAACTATAAATTCTGATAACTCATGATTTTGGAGAATGTTTTAGAAAAAATGTCAATCGCTTTACTTATTTAGACACGATATTTATAGTCAGTCGTTTAGTTGTCGTCAATTAGTTGAAAACGAGCTCAGAATACTGAATGTGTGATATCATTTATTCTTCACTAATATATATATATATATATTTATATATATGTACAGAGGGTCGAGTTATTTAAACGATACTTTTTATATAACTGGCTGTTATTTGGGGATTAAAAATTTCGGTTATTTACGGTATCTCAACTTGGTCAATTCTACTTTAATTTGGGTATAATAAAAAAGCTTTTAGCTTAAATTAAAATATCTGTAAAATGCAGGAGTTGATTGGAACCATTGCAATAACATTCTAGTTATTAAGCGACAGAAGAAGGTTTACAATACAAAAATAATCTCCCAGTTATGACGCGCATTACTGCTTTGTGTCAGGGTAAATTGAGAGTTGAGTCATGGTATCAATTTTATATAATTTAGGTTCTAATTCGAAAGATATAAATATAAGCGCTACTCCGCTCATAATTTCGACATATGAAAAGTAATAATTTTGTAAATATTTGGAAAAAAGTAAGCGACGGCTCCAGAGAATAAAGCTTAAATTTGAAATTCGTAAGATACACAAACATGTAGAGGGTCGATTCGATCGATGAAACAATTGGAGAATTATCTACTTGAAAGTAGTCGAACAACAATAGATATACCAAGGCCCTTGGGGAAGCTATAGCTAGCGTCGATCGGCATGATATTATTTATACTTATACGATGAGAAAGAAAAGTGCAGCGTCGCAGCACGTGCGGGACGACGCGCGGCATAAGCAGACATGCGACAGAGCGGTGGCACCGACAGCTGTGCGTGGACTCTTGCAACGCTGCAACGCTTGAACGCTCGCGGACGCTGCAAGGCTGTGCAAGGCTGTGCAAGGCTGCGTGTGCAAGGAGGCCGTGATAACAAACCTATACGAGCCTACAGGAGATGAAAATCATCCAGGGCATAGCGCGGCTAATATGTGTACAATATAAATAGGCATCTAATGGCGAATGCTCGGCGCGGGAATCGCTCGTTAAAGTCTATTACGCAGTGACAATAGGTATATCATACTCGCGGCGGTCGTGGGGGCGATGGCGGCGCGGCGCTCTCGAGCTCGTTCACTTTACGCAGCTGCTAGTGCACCGAGTCCGCGGCGAGGTCCGCGGAGCGTTTCGTGCCTTTAACTCGCGCTTGTTTATATATCACTATAGAAACTGCATGTAGAGCGATGCCCGTTGCACAAGGTCGCGGCTCGTGCTACGGGTACATACGTATAAGCGGACTCGGACTCCCCCGCGCGACCCCTTCCCAAAACGCCTGCACCCGTCCGTCTGCGTTGCGTCTGCGGAGCCGTCCCCGCGTTACAAGCGTTCCTCTATAATATTATATACTCTTCAACCGCGCCGTTTGGCCTTCTCTATCTCTCTCTTTCTCTCTCTTGTCGCTCTTGTCGCTCGACTCGCCCGCGAGCTTCTCTCCATCTCGCTCTCTCTCTCTCTCTCTCTCTCTCTCTCTCTCTCTCTCTCTATATATATATATATGTATATATATGGCTTTCTTTTCTGCGCGCTCCCCCGTCAGCACTTCTCTCTCGATATATTCTGATATATTAGAGGCTGAGTATACTGACGTGTATATATAGGTATACATGCGGGCACATGTGCCTGCTTGACTCCTTCTCCCTTCGATCTCTGCCCTATATAGTCTTTTCTGTCCCTCTATATGTCGCATTCGCTCCGATCATGGCCTGGCGATAATCATTCATTCGAGCTATTCGCTTGACCGCAGACACTTTACAACCACTACGCGCGCGTTGAACAAACTGTTAGCGAGTCCTGAAATCACCATGGGACGGGGTTAAAGACTGGCTGTCCACCTTTTAATATTAAGTCCACGCAACGATAATAATTATTACTTCCTCCTAGAGGAAGCTTTGTCATAGTAAAAAAACGGTTCTTCTAAAAACATACTAGAAATGTATTTTCATGTATGTCTGTATGTGTGAGGTGTGCGTGTGTGTGCGTGTGTGTGTGTGTGTATCGCACAGAAGCATAAAATGTAAAACAACATTTATATATATACATTTTGCGATAGCATTAAACACATTTTTTTAGCTTTCTTGGTATTTCTATATATTCATGTTTCAGAAAAAAATGCTCTTGAATAGGACGAATCTTTAATCTTACTTATCTTTAACGAGCTTGTTTTTAAATTCGTTTTTTCAACCAACGACGAATGAAAATTTGTCAAATTTCCAGGCACTTTATATTAGAAGATATTTATGAACATCAAAATAAGACGTAATATACAATAATCTGTAGCGTTGATTACTTGATTTTACTTCGTTGAATAAGATAATAAATAATGGAATCGAAAAAATTGTCACGAGTTCATAAAATTGTTAGCTTTTAATTGCGCCCCGGCTTTTCAGTCATTCGCTTACCCTTGGTCTTTAATTTTTCAGCAATGCAACCCGCATGACAAAGAAAGCGATTACTGGGGAGGTCCGAGGGGAGCCAAGCAGGGATACGAGGTGAGTCATTTTTAAAAGGAAAAGTACTTAATTGCCTAATTAGCTAAAACGAAAGTATGCATTCTACTTGTTGAAACACAGCATTTTTTGTTACAGGCTAAAATGAATGCGGAGCATGGTGAGTGCTTTTCAAAACTTTTATATATAATAAATTAATAAATTAATTTAAATGTTAAGCAATTTTGTACAACAAATATCGTTGCCAACATAAAGTAGAAGCCTTAGACTTTTTCAATAGTTAATCGATTATGGTTATCTGCCTACGAAATTCAAATTCAAAATACTCTTTGGCTAACCCGCGTAGATATGGTCCATAGTTGTATTTAAATGTTGTAATTCGTACTGCCTTCTCGAATTATACAATATAATGTTTATTACAATTCGATTTTTAAAAATTATTTGATTAAAGGTTTTGCAGATGTCAACCTTAAGCAATCCCTAATAAAAGCGAATTAGTTAAATTTTAATTATAATCTATATCTTTAAGCGCCTGCACAATCATCGCGCCACGATCGAATGGGATTTATATATTAGCGACATTACAAGGACGAGAAATTTGAAATTTTAATGACTCAGTAATACATCTTAAAGCCAGAAATAATTACTATAAGTTAACTAAAGTATGTATAAGTATAGACAAGTGTGACAATAATGATTAAATAAAAGTGCTTAGTTCAAGACGCGGAAAGAGAAAAAGTAAATTATTGTGTAGTATAATGTGTAAATGTTCGTATTTGATCGACCCTTCAAGGATAGAAAAAAATGTTACCATCGATCACAAGACAAGACAAAAAAGCGAGACGTGAGCGCGAGCCGCGCAGAGAGCGCACACATTTATCGCCAGCTTGGCATAGCTCAACGTGTATATTACACACACAGAAAAGTAAGAGTATACAAGTGTGTGTAGCTCGAAATATATCACGTATCGAATGAATGTCTGATGAGGCGCGCTATGCTAAATAAAATCTTTGTACGCGCTGGAAGTACGCGGCGGAGCTGAGAAGAGAAAGAGACAGGGAGACAGGGAGAGAGATAGAGAGAGAGAGAGAGAGAGAGAGACTCACACTTACGCGTCACGCCTTTGGCTTCGATACGCAATGTAAACACGGTAGAAGGTCCAAAGCCACTTGTCAGTGCCGCGGAACCGGTTATCGCTTTGCATCCGTGACGTAAGATCGCTACGATTAGGCGAGAGAGAGAGAGACAGGGAGAGAGAGAAAGAGAAGTGCCAATATATCGGCTGCTGGACGACCGATCGACTGACAAAGACGGACCTACACTAGCAAAGTGAAGGTGTATGCGCTATATATATATATAGTCAAGCGTCTGAGCGGCCGAGACGAGTAGCGTGTCTGCCTATATGTGAATGAATAAAAAGAATAACAATCTAAAACTCGTTGTGGAAAGGAAAAGGAGAGATAAGAGCGAGCAACCGCGGACAGAGGGACGGGGGGGGGCGGGTTGGGGGGGGGGGGGAA
>UELU01120704.1:0-20251 GCA_900490025.1 Megastigmus dorsalis | reverse complement strand
GAGAGAGAGAGAGAGCCGAGAGTTTTGAGAGTAACGCGAAATGAAATACGCGTAGACAGAGGCAAGGGAGAGAGAGAGAGAGAGAGAAAGGGTGAGCGAGAGTTAAAGAGTCCGCGAAAATAAAGAGCAAGCGACGACTGACGAAAGAGGATCCTTTAGCTCCGAGGCGGCCACGTTGGAGTGCTCCCCCCGTCTTTCACTCTCCCTCTCTCTCTCTCTCTCGTCAGTTTCTTACATGATGCTTGAGCCCGGGTATCGCCTCGCCGTCTCCACCTCTCTCTCTCTGCTGCGCCTCGTGTACCCACTCTTGCTGAATTCTTCTTAATTTTCCTCTCTTCTCTCTGCTCCTCTCTCTCTCTCTCTCTCTCTCTCTCTCTCCCTTGCTCCCGCGCGCTCGCTTTAGTTAAATCCTTCGCAATTTCTGATGAAAGGGAGAGCGGAGCTTGCGCTATTACGTATGCACTTTCAAAGTGTGCGTGCGTGCCTGTTCCTACATACTCTCCGCATATGAGTTTATTATATTTTGAGAAAATTAATTATGTCGCTCCCTTTTATATTTAACTCTCGATCGTATATATAAGCGTGATAATTGAAAGAACTCGTGGAACTGCTTCTTCTGCGTCTCTTGTACTAAATATTGCGCGAGTTTATTTATGCGCAAACAGTGATTTTCCGCGAAAATGTATATATTATATGGGGTGTTGGCATTTATCTTTCTGACTTTCTTTGTTGTCGCTGTTCTGTGCGGGCGTATAATTTTTGCACGCAATTTTTGCACCTACGCTTATATGTATTCTTTTGGTCAGCTTCCCGGAATTATTAATGTCGGCAAATGGCGACTAAATCCGTTCTTTCGCTCGGTGCACTTCACTTTTTATCCACTTCTTCGTTTTCTTGGCTTTTGTTTTGTGCCTATACTATAATACCGTTGAAATATTAAAATATTTTTTGGAGTACCTAAAATTTCTTTGTTTATAACGAATCGTTCATTTATCTTGCTATTCTTTGTAAGTATATAATAATTCTACATATAATTAAAAATATCATTAATATATCATTATAATTTATTTAAATTTATTTTTTTCAATATATTCTTTGAAACTGTAAGACCTAATTAATTATATTATTTTCTTGTCATATATTATATATATAATGTACTTTTACTCAATTAGTACATTTACCAGTAATTAGTATCTATTGATGCTAATGCTACACGCGCGTACAAAGTTAACAAATAATTCATACATGATGCAGCTTGTCAACTTAAAACCTCATTTACATGGAACTGCAATATGAAAACTGTTATCGAAACATACTTATACTTTTCGCGAGCTAATATATCACTAACTATATTTGGGCTAATATCCCAGAAATTAATTTAGCTGTAGTATTAAAGAAAAACCTACTTAATAATCAAAGCTGGTTTCTATCTTTGTTTACACATTAATCTGTTTCATTAATTTCGTATACTTTCTATGTGCATGTAATTTAACAACAAAAGAGGTTTTTGTATTATTAAGAAATGATATATTTTAAAATTCATTGCTGTTCAAGTTCATCTATTTACATATATGTGAGCATTAATTTCTACTCAGATTACCATTTATGAAATGCAACCATATACCAAAGTAAATAGTATTTAATGTTGAAAGTATTATTAAAAATATAGGACTACTTAAAGTAGTATACGCTATTGACTTTTCAAAATACAAATTTCTAAATATTTTGATTCTTTTAAAAAGCTTACAAGTTTGAAACAACTCATTTTGGGAATACACGTTCAGCCAATAAACTGAGTCGTACTGAAGCCAAATCCGATAGTTTGTGCTCCTGGAATCGCGCAGACTTCACATAAAATCATGGATTTTCACGAGCACCGTTTAAAGTTTTAATATATGCAAGGGAGCGGGTCACAAATTTATTTCTATCCTCAAGTTTTGAGTGTCAAAAAATGTTTCAGATTTAAAAAGTTGAATTTTTTTTTCTCACATTTTCATATGTAAATATAGGGGGACGGAATTAAACTTATTTTAATAAATCTCAACTAGTGTAAACGTATTTTATTGAAACTTTTATGTGGGAATTAAAACTAAGCTCATTGTGGATGCTGAGAGTGAAATTGTAATTTATTTTCATTAGTGTATTTATTGATGCAACCTGAGCATCGTATCGGATATATTGGAGATAACACTTGCATATTTCATTAAAGGACATCATAATTATAGTCTAGCGAAATATATTTTTTGTCCAAAAAACATTAAATTTTATTTGTTTAATCATTACACTATTTTTTCCCATAAAAAACAATTCGATACAGTCGAATTTTCCTTTTAATGGGAGAACAAATAAATATTAACTTCCATTCGATTAATTTTCTTTCCTTCAATAGTGATAAACTTTCTTCTCTATTATACAAGCCAATCCTTTTCAAAGACTAAACAATTCAATACAAGTACAAAGTCCACCACAGTGAAAAAGCATTGAAGATGCTGCAGGTGGGGTAAAAGATTGCAAATTCTAAAGTTTTTCTCGATTACAGATTAAGTATCTTTTATTTTTATTTTCCAGCTGCTTTAACATGCAACGTTGTTGTAATATTTACTTTGTTTAAAAAAAAGTTAAATATTCTATTGTAAACTTTTAGTTGGTAGCTATAAAACTTTTATTTTGTAATGAGAATGCATTTAGGCTAAATTTAATTCAAGCGATTAACCTTTGAACTCTTTAAATATAAAATACTCTTATACAATTCATTAGATAAATCGATGTTAGTAAAATGTGTATAATTTTAGATTAATTAATTTTCTACACTATTAAATAAATTTTCGTATTCAGCAGCCACAAAAACAGAGTCAGAGTTTGTTTGGTAAAATACAAAATAGATGATTAATGTGAAAAGAATTGTTTATTTCGACAATAAATTTGTATTAATCTAATTAGGTTGTTATGAGCAGAATATATTAATAGTTAAATACAAATTGCGAGATTAAGTAATAAATTAAAATGGGCTTCAAGTAAAGCTGAGGATTCATTTTTATTATCAGGTTGAAGTAATATATCAATGTATAATTAATACATCAATACTAAACGCGCATTTTCATTTAAACTAAATAATTCATATAAAATTGTACGGTAGTTACTATAGGTTAATAAATTGGAAAAAGTTTATAAAATTCAACAAAATTAATATAGCATCAAATATTCTTCGTCCAGGAATATCAATGCCTACTAACAATACCATTGAATTGAATTATTTAAACTTTTAATATTCTAAGCTGATTCTAAAAGTAATAGTAGTTCGCGAATATTAAAAAAACTAATATCAATAGAACTTAAATAATGAGAACTAAATAAATAATAGTTCAGCACAATGTCATTCTTATTTCGTACTTAATGTTCAACAAGAAGCAGAAAATAAATTTGATTTGTTTATTTCTCCATTCACAAGTTCTGTGAGCCCGTGAAAAAAATCAATTAGCTTATCTGTAAAAAAAAACAGCGCCAACGCATTCCAGTAATAATCGCGATGCAAGGTAAAGCGAAGCTTTTTCATGTAAGGCACGACCGCCACTGCTCGCGCTTCAAGCTCGCATTTTGTTACTGGCTCTACAACTGGTTCCACTGTTAAACGTCCAAAAACGGTCTTTTTTAGCCAATATAAGCTTTTTTGACCCGTTTTACCACGGGTCCCGAAGGAATTCAATTTAAAGAAATGTGTTCGACAGTAAAAAGATTTATTTTTTTAGATAATAAACTTTGTAAATTAATTTTTTTTTCAAGCATATCTAAAAACAATTTTTTAAAAAGTGTGCCATTTCGAAATCTTTCGATAGATATGGCCCAAAATAGGAACGTTTCTATTGTATAACATAATAAGGAAATTCCCAAAGTTTCAGATCGATCCATTAAAAATTCGCGGAAAAAATCCACTTGATAACATACACGCATGCATCCTTATACGAACAAAAAAAATACTGCTCATAATCCATTTTTATCATAATAAAAATTTGTTTTGTACTAAAATATGTGACTTTTGAAATTCGGCACTTTTTGAAAATGATGAAAATATTAACGTACTACCGTATAGCGGTCGTGCCTAAAAATTACCAGCGATTTCTCACTATCTCGAAGACGTTGCGATTGCTCAGCAATTTCACCGGCTCCGCATTCTACCAAAACTGCATCGTCTACATCGATTAAACGACCGAAATTCTATCCGCTCGCCCAAAGTAATCACCGTCGAATCACGAGTATAATAACATTCCTCGAAACCCCGGTGAAATCACTCGTCCACGAATCTCATCCAATATCCCTTAACGTACAAAATAATTACATCCTGTCTCATCTCTCTCAAAAAAAAAACCAAATCCCTCATCCGAAATTCCTTATCAACCAAATGTACAAGAGCAAACAGAGTGAGCGTGCAAGTGCAGGCCTCGGACAATAGACTGCACCAGGCAAACATTATCGCTCTCTGAAAAATTTTCAAATATCTCTCTCACTCTCTCTCTCTCTCTCTCTCTCTTGACCCCCACTCTGTCGGTTCCTCGAACCCCATGCTCGCCACTCGGTTCGCACAGTCGCACTCGCGGCCTCGGCTGGTTCGTGAAACGGCGGCGGCAGCAGCAGCAGCAGCAGCAGCCTCCCTCTGGACCGGGGGCGAGCAGAAAGGGAGTAGTCGACTCTCGCTTTCTCGCTCTCTCTTCCATACCAGCTCCTGCGCGGCACTTGGAGAGCGAGAGAGGAAGCGAGAGCGGAAGAAGCAACGGCGGCGGCGACGGCGCTCTCTCTGCGACGCGCCCGCAGTGTGCGGAGAGGCAGTCGCGCGACGCTCCTCGCACCGTGTGCCCATCGCAATCCGCCTCTGTTACAGACCCTCTCTCTCTCGCGCGCGCGCCCCACATATATATCTATACGCGCGCGCGCACACACACACACGCAGAGAGAGAGAGAGAGAGAGAGATACACACATCGCGGCCCGGCTGTTTTCTCCGCGAATCAGCCCCAATTCCGTCGTGTACGAGAGAAGGAGAGTAAATCGCGGGGCATCGGTGGAGCAGCTGTATACGTGTATACAACGCGTGAGTCGTGTCCCTCGCCTCTCGCGCGCGCGATTGTTCGGTGCTTCGATCGGGGAGCGAGTGAGGGTGAGGGTGAGAGAGAGAGAGAGAGAGAGAGCGAGAGCGAGAGAGTAGCATCATCGCCAGGCCAGGATTTCGTCGTCTCTCGCTGCTCTTCTCCGCTTTCCCCTTCTCCCCCGGCCCCCTCCTCCTACCCCTTTTTTTACATCCTCCTTCGTCTCCACCCCTCCCGCCCCCCCCCCTTTGATCTTCCAGTACATTATACCCCCCAGTGTGAGTGTGCGTGAGTTGTCCACGAGCCAGCCTCGTCATGTATAACGTGCGGTAACCGCGCCGCTGACTTTATCTCCGCTCCCGCCACCGCCGCCGACAAACAAGAAGCGAGTGTGTAACCCCATAAGGGGGTGGAGAAAGTAGTACGAGTAAAACAGTGTAAGACAGGGTGAGAGAAAGAGAGAGAGAGAGAGAGAGAGAGAGAGATAGAGTGAGATCCGGGCTCCGCTGGGGGGGTTGGGAGAGGCGAGGATGTCGGCGCACCGGGAAGGAACAGTAGTGGCCGGAGTCCAGGACGACGTAGTGCGAACGACCACGACGACGACGACGACGGCGACGAGGAGGTGGACGGGGATGACGATGCCAGGGGAGAGCTGGTGGCCGCAGCAGCAGCTCCTCAATCACCTGCCGATGATCGCTTTGTCCCGCTACGACGAGTTCTCGACTACTCGCATGCCGCGTAAGCTTTCACACATATACATATATTTCACCCTCTATCTCTTTTGTATACGCGTGTGTGTGTGTGTGTCGTCTCTGATGTGTACCTCGAGTTTTTACCACGCTATATGTGTACATTTCGTTCCGTCTCCCGCTATTCGCAATACGTTCAGTTTGATTACGCGAAGTGACAGTGACAGGTTAGAGACCAGTTAGCTAAGGACGTCTAATTGTGTAATTAAAAGCAGCGGCGGCGGCAGCGGAATTTACCGTCACACGCCACAAATACCGAGTACACGCGAATTTCTCTAATTTTTTTTTTTTTTTTTTCGTTGCCTTCGCGTATATACCTCGTTGCGCTCTCAATACACACGTATCGCTGTGTGTATATATTGCACGGTATATGTACGTGTATGTCGGTGGTCTCTCTCTCTCTCGCTCTCTCTCTCTTTCTCGCTCGCGTGTTTTCATCGTTCGTCTCGTCGCATTCTCCGTTTCGCTCGGGCTCTCGGGCTTTCAGGCTGCTGCTGCTGCTGCTGCTGCTCTTCAGGATCGCGATGAAGGGGAAGGGAGGGAGAGAGAGAGAGAGAAACGCGGCGCGCGTGTACACGTATCGGAAAATTATTTTCACCCTGAATGCTCTCGCTCTCTCTCTCTCTCTCTCTCTCTCTCTCTCTCTTTCTCTCTCGCTCTGTACTGCTCTAGACTCCCGAGAACAGCCGCGCGCACGCGTACGTATGTATACACATTGCACACACACACACACACACACACACACTGCAGTGAGAGAGAGATGGTGTGTAAGAATCATCAAGGGTCGTACAGCAGGAGAAAAACAAATTACTTCTATCGTTCTTCGAATTTCTTTTCTAGCTATATATAGAAGCGTTGACGAGTTATGCGAGTATATGCGTAATGGGCGAGAGTAAAAACCAGGCCTTTCGCTAATTGCTATATATATATTGGTAATGGAAAATAGTTGTCTCTTGCGGGTCGTGGGATGATTTTTTTTTTTCAATCGTATATAGGTAGTGTAAATATAGAGAGCGCTTTTTGGCCGAATGGACTTGGCTCGGCAGCACATATCGCCTCGCGCGGTCTCGTCTCTCTCTCTCTCTCTCTTCTTGCCTGTGTGTTTTGGGCGCGCGATACCAAGCGCGGGCGTGTCGGCGTGCGTGGATGCTGCGCGCGTTCTCTCTCTCTCTCCTTCTTTCTTTCAACCACCCACTCGCTCTGGAGTATACGCGCGAGTCGCGCCTTATATATATATATATATATATATATCTCGCACACGGACTCGGTGCAGCAATATTATTTCCTTTATTTCTCCACGGTGTATACCTGCACATATTCTCTCCGTTTCTCTTCAGCTGCACGTGTATATATGTATACATTTTTCTAAAGCAAGCGAGAAGGAGGTAGCAATAGGTGGACTGGAGCAGCAGCAGTAGCGCCAAGGGGTATACATATACACGTCTATCGCGCACACGCAATCTCTCACACTTTTCTTTCTGCGTTTTTTTTTTCTTTCCTTCCATCGCTCGCGTCGCTCTTTTTTCCATCCTCTCTTTTTCTGGTACAGAGAGTTTGTAATAGGGCAGTAGTGCCGAGAGAGACAGAGAGAGAGAGAGACGCGTGCAGGGAGGAGGTCGCGGCATGGTACACACAGCATCGGCAACGTGTTGTTGTGTATATATATGTATATATATGTCGGGCGCGCTATGCTGCTGCTGCTGCCGCTCGACGGAGATATATATATATATATATATATATATATAAATGGAGGGTTGAGAGACCGAAGGAGGAGGGTGGGGATATGTGCCCCTAGTCGGGAGAGCGCGAGAGTTCAGTCGAGCCCAGCGTTATATAGGCGCGGCCAGCGCTGCTGGATCATCGTCTCTCTCTCTCTCTCTCTCTCTGCCTCTCCCTCTCCCTCTCCTCCCCCCGCGCGCGCGCGCGCGTGCCACCGAGCGAGAAAGAGATCTCTTTTCGTGTGTGTACGTGTGTCAGTGTGGGTGTGGGTATACGTGAGTTAGAGATGGAGCAGCAGCCAGAGCTCTCGCGATGTCTGTATGTGCAATAGTAGCCGAGCCAGCAGCAGACGTATATACATGCTTTATGCCCCTTCCCCCCCCCCTTTCCTCCTACCCTTACCCAAGCTCATATCTATCTATATATATATATATATATATATGTATACACCCAAGCTCCCCCTCCCCGAGTAGAACAAGTGGTTTTCGCCGGACGAGCGCACTGCGCGATTATCCTCTTGCCCCCCTTTTACCTCCTCTCCTGCCCCCTCTCTCTCTCTCTCGCTCTCTCTCTCTCCCTCTATCTCTTGCTCTTGTTTGCGGCTTTTGGAAAAGTGTATATGTGTACGCGTGTATAGGACGGACCAGTGATTGACCTGTACCACTGAACTGAGCGAAGCCGAGCTTTTCGCGAACACGTCGCGCGCGTGGCTGTTTATACTCTGATTAGTATGGGCGAGTTGGATTTGGAAAGTTTCGTCAGCTGCTCCTGCTGCTGATGCTGATCTGCTGTTCTCTCTCTTTCTCTCTTTTATAAGACGCGCTGTGATATTAGTAATAGGTTTGTGCAATATTTTAAGACTAATTTGTAAATAGTTTAACATATCTGAGTAAGCGAATCTGTGATATCACAGCAAGTGCAATAATGATAATCTTGACTCGATGTAATCTTATTGTAATCTTAAAGGAAAATATGTGTAATTAAGTATGTTATACTTTTTTGTAAATAATTACAAATAAACAAATATCTATCTATCTATCTCTCTCGGCTATGTGTACGTGTGTACAGGCAGCAGCGATGCGCACACGCAGGTTCTGGAAGTACTTTTGAGGAGGTCAGTGTTGTTTTTTTCCTTCGTGTACTCGCCTTTTTCTCTTTCTCTTTCTCTCTACGCGCGAGTGTACAGGGTTTGTTATGGTAGACGCGAGATGGGCGTGGAATTTTAATCGAAATCTCGAAGCTGCCTGAGAGTGCATACAAACTTTTCGGACGCATTCCAATTTGGGTGTGTGTTATAGTTTTTAAAGCCGAGGTCGAATTCTTCCTACCTATGAATCATGAAGCAGCGATGCATTGTTTTGCGGTTATAGAATAATTTGCTTTGTTTAGGGGCAAGAGAGAGGAGAGAGAGAAAGAGAGTGAAGGATGAGAAAGGACTGGAGTATAGGCTTCCATTTGACCCATTTTCTTTAGCCGGCTGTAATAATGCTCCTACGTTTTAACGGATTTACGAGTATCGGCGCCAAGTATTTTCGTTTATTTCGCCGAGCTTTGTTAACGTGGAGGGGTTCCTTTTTTCAATGATTTTTTTGAAAATCTCTGGCTTCCGTTCGCTCATTTTTTTCAGATTTTTCATGCTCTCGGAGATGTAATAAAGGGATGGAGTGCTTTTTTTCATACTGATTTTTTATAGTTATTGCCAAAGGAGCTGTGCGCTTTTTAATGTACATATAGGTTTCTTACAAAAGCTTTGTTCCATTCAATTGGTTTGGTTGAAAATTTGAAAAATAACCTTTATTCAATGTGCTAGAAAATTTGTAGGGGAATTATTGAAAAAGATTATAATTTTGTATTAAAAATAGATAAACGCAAAGTTTTTTTTTTTGAGAATAAGTAGAATAAGAGAATTAAGTGCTTTAAAGGATTTAATCTGATAGTTGCCAAACATTTCGAAATATAATATTGTTATCACGTTTATAATATTTTTTTTATAAATTGAATAAAATAGAAATAAAAAAATGTAAAGGGGATGAAACTTGCTTTCTGAAACTATTGAATTCACTGCTGTATTAATTAAATTGATATTTTTAAACTTTTAAAGTTTCTACTATACAAGCTTCATTAATTAAAAAAACTTTTCACACACGTCGTATACTTGTAAAATGTAAAATTATTTCAAAATGTAGTTTATTGCAAAGAGCAAATTAGTATACAAAATTACTGTAAAACCATTACAAATTAGACACATTTAATATTTCAAATTTATAAAGTTCAGTTATAAAAGAGTTTATTTCAGATTAAATTTTTTAATCAATTAATGTGTACTATAATTATTATGTGCTTTGATAATTTATTACGATTAAAAAAAATTAAAGTCTATTCGCATCATTAATGAAATATAAACTTGTAAGTATAGGTTTAAATGATATTTCTAGAATTGTAAAAATAAATACAGATATAAAATTGCAGCCGGGAAACTAGTATTTGACATATGATATTAAAAAATATATAACTTTCATTATATAAAAACATCTGTTGTTCACAAATATTTATAAGTTAATATATCTGTGTTTAATATAGGAGCACTAAATTAATAGCTCTTATTTGCCAAATAAATAAAGCTATTATAATGTCAATAATAAAATCAGATTCATTGGTACACCGAACATAAAACAAACATCGTCACATTATCAAGCATATTTCTTCGAATCCTAAATTACATTTGTCGTAGTTCTTTCGCATCACAATGTTGTCGCGATATTTTCAAAGTAAATGGCCATTTTGTACCGAACGCAAAACAAGCAAACGCGCGCTATAATTCAATTCGCAAAACTCTGATATATACTCATATATATTTCCATAAACAAGCCATTTTAAAAGAATGGAAGCGCGCGAGGATGCGAGGCAGCGATACTCATGTAACTGAATTTTTAAGGTTGACACAGAGGCTCACTCCTGCATCTGCACGCCGCAAAGATGTAAAAACATTCTCGACTGCCATTCATCTAGGGCAAATATTTACCGCAGGAATATGTGGACGGGCGACGTGTTCTGCAAGTACACTTTATACACCGCACTTGTCCCTTTGATCATGCAAAAGTGTACGCACTTGAATTTAACTTTGAGGATTACGAATGTCCCAAGTTCCTTAATCAGACTCAACGAATCTCATGCATTCGGAATACGTGAACTTTAAGCCGTGAATTATAGTTATATAACAATTCGTAATTTTACAAGTTGTATATGAAAGACTTGCGAAGAAAGTCTCCTATACTCCGTTTTTCATTTCACCACTTTTAATTGCACGGGCTATAGTTTTGAAATAATAAAGTGCGGATAAATGAGGATTTTCAGTCTGTCAATGTTTATTATTTCGCGACACGGGCAGTTAATTGAAATTATGATGGCGCACAATTTTGAAGGAAAAAAGGAAACAGTCGCTAACGTTTAATGAAAGTTTACATTTTAATTCAGTAATTTGTTCGGTGCAATTTATAGGAACCATTTTAAAACTGCTCTCAATTGCAATTCATTACAAGAGCAATAAAACATCTGTAACTAAACGTTGCCTCGTGCATTTGTCCGTTGGAAACTATCCCCTAATATATCTCATTGTGTTAGGGATTACTTCAATAAATACGGAAAGTAAGGAAGATCGATATATCTTAGCAAACTGTCAAAGAAGGAAGAGCTGAGGACTTGGCTGAGAAAGGTTTAAGGATTCGTATATCACGTGTATTATACGTATATATATATTGAAAGATTCAATGCATTCCTATGCGTTATCCCCAGGGGGAACAAAAGATTCAAGCCTCAAAGGGTTTTAGGATGGAAAGTCAAAGATGGAATAGAATAGCATGCTTCCGTACACTTTACAAAGTTCAGTTCAAATACTTCAATTCCATTTCAGGCAGTGCGCCCATTACGTTGCGCGCCTGTCCTTTGCTCTCCTGCAGCTGTTGTTCTGCATCCATTACTCAAAAATCCTTTTTCTGTTTTCGAGTGGTGCAGCTTCCTTTTTCAAAGGTCCTACTTTTATTTATTTCCTTGAGCTCGATTGTACATAGTTAACGAGAAATGAACGGCTATGATTAAAATCTAAGAAATGTGACGTTTAGCTGGGATTGTAGGTGAATAATGTGAATGTACAACGAGTACAACGAGATCTGTGTTACTTCTTATAAAGATGGGATTTCTTTAGAAATTGCCACACTTAATGAGCTTTCAACGTACGTACGGCACCGCAGCTTGACTTTGTAGTGTCGTATTATTAAATTGATTAAAAGGATAAAACTAATTACCATTTATCCTTTGATATTACCAATTTCTCGGATAACTAATCGCGGTAATTTGAAAATAATTAAAGACTAATGGCTCTTTATAATGAAAATATAGAACCTAATTTAAAAGCTAACCCTATCCTCGTGAATTTATCAAAAATTGATAATTTAATATCTTAACTAAAGAACATTCGTGTCAAAAAGGCAATTATCATCTATGGTAGCATTAAAAATCTTTTTGTAAAAATCGTCACAGCCATTGACGGTCCACAAATGCATCCTAGAAAATTACCCCGCGAATACGATCAATTAAAATACGCGCTCATAACCGAATCATCCGGTCGGTAAGCGCGAAAATAGTTTACACCCTAGTAATTACCCGTCGCCCAATTCAGCCGCGTTCGATGTCATCAAATAATCCCCACGCGGAGTGAAAAAGCAGCCGTAGCAACAAGGACGGTGCACACGAAGAATTTTCAAAATATGATCTCGCTATAGTTGTGCGTAAAGCGCGTTGGAATTTATTTCTCTCTCTCTCTCTCTCTCTCTCTCTCTCTCCCTCGAGTGCGCACACATATTTCAGCTCTTAACCGCGGCGCCGCGCGCGCTCGCTCAGCGGGACGGATAATAGAAAAGAGCGTATGCAATTAGCGAGTCTCTTTTTGCATTTTCGCAGGAGGCCGCTAGCGGGACTTGCCCGAGAATTTGCCCTCCTCTTTCTCTCTCCGCACCACGCGGTTTATATTAAACTCGATCTCTCTCTCTCTATATATATATATGTGTGTGTGCGTGTATAAGTATATATAGGGGTGCGCGTCGATTCCAGCCTGTGCATTAACGGCGACTAAGTGCACGGGCGGGTTGACTCAATTACGATTGTTAATTCTAAAGCGCGCGCTTAGATGAAATCTGCGTTGATTGCGTTATGGGGCGGACTATTATACTTTGTTAGCGGCTGCTGCTGTGCTGGCGTGGACTCTCTCGGGTGCAGCTTTGACGTTCCGCGTATATAAAAGTTGAGCCTTGTGCACCTGGGCGGATACGCTCCAGTTTCCTGCGGGTTATGGCAACTTTTATATTTTTTACACAGTCCGCTATAATTTTTGTGGCTTCTGGTATAATCATTGGGCTTTTTCTTTATCTTTCTTTCCTTTTTTTTTTCTGTTTGTATATGAAAAATCGTTTTGCGCGATTCGTTGTAAGTTGTGCGTGGTTGAAAGTCGTAACTGTTGCAAAAGCAAATGTAGGCAGTTTTTTCTTTATTAATAATGAATCTTAAAGTTTTATTTAAATCGATTAAACTTGGAATGTTACAAATTACAATCGTAACGCCGTTTTTCTAATTAATTCTAGTGCTTGGTTCGCATTGTAATTTGGAATTCATTATTTCAAAGCAATCGATACTACTACCCGCTACAAGAGTCGAGAAAAACTTTTTCACTTCTTCCCTCCAATTTATTTAAGTGATAAAACGAAACTGTAAAATCGAATTCATTCGTTACGATCCACCGATTTCGATAATAGTCGAATATTTTTTTTATACAGAATTAAAATCGAAAGGCTAGATTCTCTTCTGGGTAAGAGCATCGTCCTCGGTAACGGATGCCACTGTTACCGTAAAGTTCACTTTAAATATGCAGCCTCTACATTCTATTTCTTATTCATGTAAATTCAATCTTGGTGCGGATCTAAACGCCTCTGGAGACACATTCTGCTTTTTTCCTCTCTCTCTCTCTCTCTCTCTCTCTCTCTCTCTCTCTCTGTCTCTTTCTCTCCTTCACCCAGTAATGTATTTAACCCCATCTACGCGGTGAGACTCTTCTCTTTACGTTCTTTCTCCCAGGAATTATTTTTATCTATACTATATCGCGGCTACACGGCTTTCGGTTGATTTTCATTATTATGCTCTACATAGTTCATGCATCGGATTTCAATCATGCGTGCATTTTAGCTGTACGCACACTTTGCCCACGCACTCTATACCTGCACTATCCGATACTTTTCTCATTTTCCTTTCTTATACTTGAAAGATACACTTTTTATTGTATTTAGAGTGACAAAAATCTGGCTCTGAAAGTGTGCAAAAAAAAAATATTGGAATCACTGTTGGACCTCGAAACAGCTAATTTTTTTATAAAATTGCTCATATATCGATCGTCGCGTTAAGGTTTATTTTCGCAAATAGTCGCGATTTAGTTTTAGTTTCGTATATAATCAAATCTTTGTATCCAATCGAGACATTTTAATCAAGTTTTGAAACGATACAGTTAAAATCAATTATTCAATCCTTTAAATCTATTTTTGGTCCGTGTACTTATTTTGATACTGCAAGTTAATTTGTACTTTTTTGGCTAAATATATTGATTTAATGTCTCGTGAATGTGAAGTGTCCAATCGTGGGTGAAACTGTCATTTGTAGAGCTACACCGGAGCGCGAGATTAATAGGCATGAAATTCGACCATAATTACATTTGACTAGATTTGCGTCGACGATATCTCTCGACGATTGAAACAAATACGAAGAGCTGTGAAAAATTGTAAAAGAGATTTTTCGTTATATTCGCTCGTGAAACTCAACATTCCCTTTGACGTGGAAAAAAAGACGTAAAGTTACAGACGTGCAGTGTTCAGTGAATTCTATGCCCTTAATGTTAACGCGCGACCTATTATTATTTAGTTAACCAATTGGAACGTATATATACAACTTGTGCTAAAAGCAATGGCAGAAGAGAGTTTAGTGCACGAGTCCCGAGTTTAGAGTTTAGTTTACCATTTGGAGTATATATTGAATTGATGACATGGGTATGTTGTTGTCTAGACGTATATATTGCGGATCTGACTATTTTCCACTGCGATGTATAGGATGCAAATGTAAATGTGCAAATGTTGTAACCCAGTTTTTGCACGTCGTTCTGCAAATGGTTATTGCATTTTTTTTTATTTGTACGTTTGCGTTGCACATTGCACAGTTTTAATTTATCGTTATAGACACGATAGTTACATGCATTCACAATATTTATCGATAGAATTTCGATACTAGCTTATGCTGTTTTATACAGCAAATTATCGTATCCACTTCCCATTCCGATTATCTTTGGAAGTATATGTAGGATACACAACAGGATATTGCACAGCTAATAACTGCATGGGCGTACAGATAAAATCTCAATTCGAAACGCGGATATTTTCGAAGTCAAAAAATATCTGGGTAAAACAAATCAACGTCATTTATCAGCAACGATATATCCCGTCAGTCGTAAAATACGCGCCGTACTCTTCCCCCCAAAAAAAATGATAAAATAAATAAAAGATTCGGGACACGGAGGCGAAACATGGAAGACCACAAATATATTCACCTTGCGACCAATTGATTAATGAATTTTCATGAAAACAAAAAAAAAAAACACGGAGAATAGTAAAAATTAAAAAAAAATTGAGTCTGGATCGCAGCGTTAGTTGGGGCGCGTGCAGTTGTGTACCGGCGTAACGCACGAGCGGTTGTAAATTATTGCCCAACGATCGGCGAAATTGAAGTGCCCAACACGCGAACGAATGGATACATCACAATCCGGTTAGTTTCTAAACGTCCGAGAGCTCGCGTCGACCGACTATACCGACCGCCTATGCGACGACGACTGACCTCGTTGAATTTCGACGTTGTAACCCCTGTCTCTATCTCTCTCTCTCTCTATCTCTCTCTCTCTCCATGAAATTACAGAGAAGGTTAGGGGGTGAACGTCAAATGTTGCACGGTGGAAGTTGCTTATAGCGCTGTATATAAATGAAGTTTCTGCCCCTCTGTTTCACGGTTCATGAAATTGTTTTTAGTTTTGGAAAATTAGCGTCGGGGTTTTTGTCGAACATCTAACATCTTGAATCATCAATAATTGTACACTAATTTTAGTATTTCGTATCTTATATTCTTATATTCTGTCAAAATTAAAATGGTCTACGTATAAACTGAAGTATAAGCCACTTAAACTAATTAAATATCGTTGTATAAAAACATCGAGATAAAACGTGTAGTTCTGAATCAATTCTCTGTAGTCATTCAATTTCCAAATAGTATATTTGATATAATGGCGCAATACGGTGCCGATAGCAAGAAAAGCTATGTAATAGCATAAAAGTCAATTTCGCCGTAACATAGATTGTTAATTTTTTTTTAATTTCACTCGAACAGTGTCAGCAGTTAACATTCACTTTTAATTGTAATATCATCCTACCTGCTGTAAATCAAACGTGCACAAGTTATAGGCAATTTAAATTTTATCGTAACGCCATAGCGAAGCAATTTTGCGAGTCGCTGTATTTTTGCCGAAATTAAAGCTGCTTATCTGAGTAGAAGAATTGATTGTGTTACTGTTTTACAATTTTTGAAGCTGCGATTTTCCCACAATAACCGACATTTTCCTGACCACGCATATCTTCGAAATTGTATTAAATAATAAATGCTTATAATTATTTTTGCGTGAGGGATATTGTTTGATCGCTATCCCTCCTGCACAGGAATTAGATAGGAAACCCGTGTATTTCGGATGGGTTTGCTCGGTTTTATACGCAAATTGATAAGAATAGATTTTTTCTCAAATAAATATATTTGGAAACCGATAACTTACCTAATTTTCCAGATTAAAAAAAATAATATCAGCTGTATTCGCGATCAAGTGCACGGATTGAAAAGGAAAATTAAGATGAATTGTAGGTTCGCATTATTGAACGGCATCAAAATGGAATTCATAGTCTACTCTATATTTTACGACAAGAGGTAACGGAAGGAATTTCAACTAAGTCACGACTCTTTGCTCTGATTCCAAGACTCGTTTTTTTCGTCATTAAAATGTACAGCCAAATTCGGAATATATACCATGCACGACTCGCCAATAATGTTGTGCACTTCTTTCTCAAAATAACCTTTGTAAAACACTATCGAGGCTATTTCCTTTTTTGCTTCTATTTATTAATCTCTATAATTAGCACATATTCAATAAAACAGTGCGAAACCGAAATATTGTCTGCTCGATATATTAGTGCTGGATTTTTTTTAATGACGCAGTATTTATCTAATAATAACGACTGATTATATTTTATAATTTTATAATTATCGCGTAGTACTGTTCATCGATGTGCATCTTTTATCTAGTATAATAAAGCGTTAAGAGCTATTTGTTTTTATTTTTAGTATACTATAATTAGCGCATGTAACTCGACTTATTTATAATAATACAGTAGTTTTTTAAATCGAGTATTGAAAATTTAACAGGGTAACTGACCTACTTATTGTGTCCTCAATCAATTTGTTTAGATACATTGATTTGATTTCAGTTTATTGGTTATTGGTACGAAACTTTTTTCTATTTTTTTCCTCGCGTTGTATTGCGTTTTATTTTATATATTATTGTGTGATTTATGAAGCAGTTATACTTTTTTGCTTGGCAAATAATTATTTTATGCTTTAGCCGATTTATGAACAATATTATGTGATGGAAGTTTGTAGCAGTACTGATAATTTATATTATTTGAACCGCTTCTTCATTCTATAAAAGCAAAAATAATATTAAAAAAATATTATAAAAGTGTCCTTCACCAACAAAATTATATATATTATATGCAGTTAATGAATGTTTTTAAATACCTAATATCACCGTTATTAGAGACAATTTTGTCCATCAGATTGTTATATACACTGAGAGTCGAGATTTTCAATTATGAACGTGGATTCGAAATATAATCTTGCAGTCAAGTAAATTATTAGAAAAAGGTTTGAGTGGTTCAATCGAACACATGTGATAGGCGGATATTATATCCCTAATCTATGTCATCAAATTTTCCCCGTTTATTAATTAATTAAAATTGTCGACATCTGTATCAATTTCGTTTTGGCTCGAATTTTTGTAGTTATACCTATCATAATATTCGTTATCGATTATCAATTTCAGTAGCAGGATTAGTTGTTGAATATAATTATTATTATTATTATTATTCTTTATTTGTATCTTTATGATTTATAGACAATATATTAATTTAACACTATTTCAATGATCAATTCGACGTCAAAAGAAATAAAGTATGAGAATATGTATTTTATTAATTATTTAAATAATTAAATAAAAGAGAGGATAAGTGAATAATCAAGCAGTAACGTAACAATTATATTCACATGTACATATTAAAAAATAATTACAAAGGCATAAGCCAGTGAAAAGCGAGCACAGTGCACTCGAACACACACACATATATATATATATATATATATGCGTATACGTGAGTATTGAAGTTTTCAAAAAGGAAAGTATTAAATGATACCAGTGAACCTTGGCATCTTGCCCAGCGTGCCGAATCCTATCCGCGCCCTCGTATTAATATTTTCTTTCGGACCGAGTAAATAATTCCATCGGAACTCTCAGACAATCATAGAATAATGAAAATGAACTTTTGTATTTCATCCTGCCTTTTTGAATAATTTATTAATCCAACTGCCAAGTGCGGCTTTTGAAACTTTGAAATTTTTCTATGTACATGAAACTTTCCATTCCCGGAGGTCCGCTTTGTTGGCAAAGAAATTTTAAAGACTACGAGTCAAATTAAGTTATAGGGCTTAACTTATGTAATTCGCTGGACAAGTGTAAATTGTTAAGTTGCGTAAGCTGACATTTCTCCGTAATGGCACGATATACTTGGACCAATAATGCTATTTGCTTTGTTCGGATCTGCCTGCAGGAATAATGTATTCTACCTACCGGAAATTCACTCGGTTGTTACAGCAACACCAATAGAATATTGTTAACTTTTTAGGTTTCGTTGAACAAGTGCTGAATTAAAAACTTTCATTATTGAAATGAAAGTTGGAAATACGAAACGGATATTGCGCAGGCAGGATCAACTAAAAGGATATTGTTAATTTAATAATTATTAATTAAATTTATTATTGCCATCTATTTAATTGGGTTACTGGAGCAAAACCTTGTTAAATGTTTTATACTCGATCCGATTGAAGAATCACGGCCATAATTCACAGCGCATAATAAAGAAAAAATTTCATTTTCATAGAAAATACATTGGAATGAGGTGCGGGCACCTGGAAAATTCTTTAAAAGCTCCTCGTGATTTTTTTAAAGGCTTATGAAGCTTTCACTTGCTCGTAGTGCCGACTTGCTGTAACTTTACATTAAGAGCAGAGTATATCAAGTATTACAAGAGCGTTGGAAAATGTTTCGTGTTTTTCTTATTGAAATAAATACAAATAAAAATTGTGGTTTCAAACACAACCAATTCTTAACTTAAAAGTGTGTAAATTCTTCTTTTTAGTTTATGGTAATTTTGTACAGCATTAGTTTGGACTCGGTTCAAAAATGCCTTGGCGTATTTGTCGGTATTTACTTTGACGTATTTAAACCTCCGTATATTTTGACTCATTACTCATCGTGCACTGCATGTTTTATATACTTTGAGAAGTACTATTATTAAATTGCAGAATTAAGACACCAATCAGAATATTTGGTATAGGCACGAATAGCACATATCCATCTCAGAGCTGAAAATACAAAGTACAAGAGCTCAACACTCGTCAACACTCGTCGAAATATCATTTCTGCCATTAGCTCATACATCGGCTGCAAAACAAGTACACGGTAGCAGAACGCGCGCAACAGTACATCCTTAAAGGGCTGAAAAAAGACCGCGGGGTGGAATTAAAGAGACTTCGCTCGCGGCTAAGAACAAAAGAGCCATCCTCTCTAGCTCACCTTGCATCACGCAGTTCCTGCCAATGATCGATGGATCCCGACAATGTACACAACCCACCCGTTCCCACCTCGCTTCGCTCTTTCGTGTCCTTTCCATCATCAAAGAGCTCCCTCTTTCTCTCTCTCTCTCTCTCTCTCTCTCTCTCTCTCACACACATACACATACAGAGAAATCACCCTTCCTGGCATATATATAAGCGTATATATGAGCGTCAACACTTCACACCTCCGCGTGTAAAGGCCCGCATTCATCGCTCGCGCGCATTTCTCTCCTCGCCTTCTCCCCCTGCGCATTCACATACATTTGCATACACGCAGACAGAGAGAGAGAGAGAGAGAGAGAGAGAGAGGATGGAATATAACGCCGTACTCGGTCACCTCGGTTGAAAATATAACGAGAAACGCATCGACATGTGTCTACCCTGAAATAGAAATTAAACGGATCGCAGTGGCTAAAGTCGCGCCTCGCGTACATTCCTTGCCGCACATGTATACCTATGTATGCACGAGCGAGGGAGAAAGCCGTTAATGCATCGGGCGCTGAATAGCCGCGTGCGAAAGCATAACCCAGTTATGCCCCGAGAGCCTCTCTATCTCTCTCCTCCTGCAATACACTCTCGCCTATACGTATATATATATGTATGTGTTTATACATATATACATATATATATATGTGTGTGTG
>UELU01120700.1:12526-23765 GCA_900490025.1 Megastigmus dorsalis | reverse complement strand
ATAGCCAAGAGCGAAGCGCGCAATTCCGAAAATTATTTACGACTTTTATTTAAAATTCAAATAGCTATTCGAAATTCCACTTGGCAATACTCCCCCTTACGAGCGACTCGTAAGAAAGATACATTGTATATAGCCTTAACAAACCATAGCATTTCTTGCCGCTCTCATTCATCCACGCCCTTTACCTTCGCTTCATTCCACTAAAATTTTTAAATTAACTCGTGCAGCCTCGCATTTTTCTTCATTCGAGAGGCACACGCACATAAACACTCGGGCCTCGATCCACTACTCACATACACACACACACACACACACACACACATTATACAGACAAGCATCCTGCATTAACTCACTTACATAGTTAATAACAACAGGCGTGCGCGCGCCAGCACATATATGCATGTATATATACAAGCGAGCTTAGCCTCCCCGCGAGAGCTGACGCATAAATTTTCCGGACCCGCTCTCTTATGCACTCGCTCGCTCGTTCGCTCGCGCGCAATCATTATCAACAGGAAGTTATTCGGTAACGTTTTATCTCTCACGGCGAAGCAGCGCGATGACGTCTGAGCTGCTTGACTGGCCGCGGCGACTACATATACATACTGTATGAAGAGAGAGGGAAGAAAGTGTACGCGAGAGAGTGAGAGCGCGTACTGAATAACGAGCCTTGGTTTACAGGACACGAAAGAAAAAGAAAAGCTAGTTGAAAGAAGAGGGATAGATCGAAGGATGGAAGCGTCGAGAGTCGCCGCAACGACCAACGAGAAAAAGAAGTAGCTTCTCTCTGTGTATATGTGTGTGTGTGTGCGCCTTTGGGATCGAATACTAGCTTTTCCACTGATACGGCGACGATGAGGACGGCGTCTGGTATTTAATGTGAAATTGCGCAATGGCTCGATGGTTAGATGGAATTTTGCAGGTTCGATCGCGTCGAGATTTTCCTTTTTATGCAACACCTTTACGTGATTTTAGACCGCGTATTCGATTGTAGTCTGATTTCTGGATTATTTTCAGTCGTGCGTCAACTTGAAAATTAATTCTGTTATAGAAAATGTTTTTACCGAGTATTATACGTATATGATGAACGTTACTATAGGATACATTGAAAAATGATATTTACGATGCCATTACATCGATTACATAATTAATCATGCAATTATATCTGTAATACCGATAAGATCAATTAAATAATGCGTTGCGTAACCAAATTATAAATGTTTATGAGTACCGACAGTCCGCAGGATCGTTAAGACGTTACATCCAGCCTAACTCCGAAACACTTTAAATCCGGGCTTAAATGGAAGCGAATAATTCGCAAATTTTACGACATTACATAAATGGTAAATAAAAGCGGAATTTAATCACGCGGTAAATAGTTGAGCCGCGGAAAAGAAATGCACTAATTGACATGACAAGTATCGCTCGCGCGAATCCTGAAGTATAGAAAATAGCCGAGTCCAAGAGTCTGACAAGCAGATTACTTTTTTTTTCTGTTGCAAATCATACACACACGCGCGCTTTTTGCTCGCCGCATCAATTACCCGGTATAAAACCCTGTAATTATTACCCATATCCTTCGTTAAAATGAAGTTAGCGCAAGTGGTGCGCGCATCGTTTTATTTTCCGAGTCGCGAGTCCCGCGCTATTTGCCCCGCGTGATTTATTTTCCGCGGCGCATTATCAATGACACTCAATCCAAGCCCTGCGCCTTAATATTCATTTAAAAGCCATAAATATCCACCGCTAACTAGGCGTATACACAGAAAACCGGTAAGAAAGAGAGAAAGACTCGTAATGTTTACTTGTCTAATTAATAGGGGAATATCGTAAAATCCAATTAACCACATCCTCAACCGTAAAGCACATCCCATTCGCACGTAAATCTTAGACCTCGCGCGGCACGAAAATCAACTTCCAACCCCTTTTTTTTACACACATACATTATTATAACGTATGTTTCTATCATTCGCGAAGGAATCGTTGGAAATTGGGCGTGCGAGTCGCGTGAAAACGAGAAGAGCGCAGCCGTGGAGATGAACGCGATAAAAGAAAAAGAGAGAAAAGACGCGCCGATGCTGGTATATTATACGCGCGCGATGCGCTCGAAACGTGGAACGAGGAAGACGAACGACGAAGGAGAAAGGAGCGAGAGAGAGAGAGAGACTCATCAAAGAGTCATTGAACCCACGGATATTACGCTTGTGTGCAAGCACCACCAAAGCGACATACGACGCACGGGTGTGCACGCACATGCCACACGTATAATAATACGCGCGCATGTGTGTGTGTGTGTGTGTCTTGCACCTAACATATACCTATACCTGGTCGTGTATATATTCCTCCTCTCCATGGGCTCGATTCGTCGAAGGCGCAATGCAAATTGCCCGGGCGCTTTACGACAGTGGCTGAATTTCGACGGCGGCTCCTCTCTCTCTCTCTCGATAAATAAATATGGATATTACGCGTCGTAAAACGCGCCTGCTATAGGCTCTGTCTTTGGCTCATAGGAGCTCCGCGGCTTCTCCGCTTTATTACCCCCGCGGTGACTACGACGCCGGGACTTCGTTAGTATACCATCTTCTGCCTCTTTTCATGGCGATTCTTTCTTTCTTTTTTTTTGCGCTGTAGGCGTTAATTTTTCCAGCGTACGGTTAGCATGTCTCACGGAGACTTACGTTTTCGCGACGCTGAGGTTGATGGAAGTTACGGTGCGTATTGTGTGCGTGAGTAAATTCGATAACTAGACATTATAATCTTAAGCATTGTAAGTTGAAAAATATTGACCGGGAAATTTCCTACGCTTTTTTTAGCTTAGTGTATCTTAAGCGTAAGACGGAGAGGTAAAGGTTTAAAGGCGAGCAGTTTAGCTCGTAAAATATTCACACGCTACTCAAGTTGTACAGAAAATGTATGATAAACAGTATAATAAAAGCTCAAATCTCTCACTAAGTATTATAGCATAATTGTTGCCGTTTTTGAGACGTTCAAATTATACACTGTCAACATTGGCATCGCAAAGAAATAGCAGGCACAATATTATATTAGGCATTATATTAAAATATTATAGAGAACATGCTTTTTTATCCTTTCTTGCAGGAAGCAATATTAAAGAGTGGTGTATAAGAACATCCAAGCTTTAAGAATTAATGTTTCAATTACATCATTAATATTTAATTTCTGCTAAATTAGGTGTTCATGTTTATATGAAACATTTCGAAACACTCTCATGGGTTTAAAATTAGTAAGTAACTTTTCACGACTAAAGTCAAAAGTAAGTTATTTTTCGAGTGTGCAAAGATGATTCTCGCTTCGCTCGGGCGGGCGACAAATCCGACTCGTTTGGGTTTCACCTCCTTTGCACACTTATAGGGTCATGTACTATTAATATTGTGCTTGCAATGCGGAAAAAACTTAAAAGCTGCACATTAAAAAGTCGTAAACAAAAGAAAATCGATAAATCTTTGAATTATTCTTCATTTCTTATCTCACAAAAAAATGAAAATGTTTATCCATTCTCGAGATACAGATGGACACACACCACTACACACGAAATAAAACTTGTGTTTTATCGATACAAAATTTTGTAATTAGCACTTCTGTACAATTCACATTATATACTTATATCTAGTATTATTACGTTCTTTAAATAATATTAAATGAGCGAAAATGAACGAAATCAAAATTTAAACCACTTAATTAATGGTATATATTAGGTTGAAGAATATATTGAAGACATAACTTTATTACATAACATAACCTCACAGATAAAGACAATTTATATCATTATAAATTCTTTTTTTTCCCATTTAATATTGTACAATTTATTCTAATTCCCGCAAACTATTGTTCGTTAAATTTAATACCATACTATTCATTAATAAATGCAAACATCACAAGCATCTTCACTATTACATCAAATTCACACCAATTACATGCTGACAGCGTTAAAAAAAAAGTTACAAAACCTGCATCAAACATTTCAATCTCACGATTAAGCGTTTACATGCACCGTTTATAGACTCAATCACCGTATCATCTTAAACGTTTGAATTACGCTTCTAAGCATATCCAACGCAGATATAGACACACACACACACACACACACGCGTACACACAGCATAGCCGACAGAATCGCAGCAGCAGCAGCAGCCACGCAACGCTCGGCGCACATTATTATAATCCACAAATAGCGCTCCCATACAGCCAATTAACGCTCAGCTCCCACAACTATATATATATACATATATGTGTGTGCATATACTGCACACCTCCACGAAAATTACAATCCTCGCGCTTGGCGCATACGTCAAGCGGAGAAGCCAGCGCGCGAGAAACATCCGCGCGGCAGAGAAAGGACATAATTCTAGATGCTCGCGCGGCCGGGACGAAACACGACTCTCGCATAATCGTAAATCGATCCTTTTCTTCGCGCATATACATAGTTGCGAGGCTGCGCCAGTAGTGAAAGT
Source organism: Megastigmus dorsalis (assembly GCA_900490025.1). Lineage (NCBI taxonomy): Eukaryota > Metazoa > Arthropoda > Insecta > Hymenoptera > Megastigmidae > Megastigmus > Megastigmus dorsalis. The sequence goes on along the minus strand of UELU01120700.1, from coordinate 19,293 downwards.
ATATATACGTATAGGCGAACGAGCGTCTTGCCTCCCTGTATACCGCCACGTAATGTGCATAAGTGCACTGACAAATTGTGAACGTTACCTAACAGCTCCGCGTGCGCGCGCGTGTGTGTGTAGAGAGAGAGAGAGAGAGAGAGAGAAAAAAAGCTCTCGCCCCGGTGTGTCTATGTAATATATACGTAATATATAATAGGCTTACGCGGCCCAGAGGCTCGTGTGTATACGCGCAAAAATCGTGCGTGCGCGATGTGAATGCATGCATGTAGGTTCGTAATTTTTTTTTTCCTTTTTTTTTTACAAGTGCGCTGCTGGCGTTAGGGAAATTTTCTGTGTGCGCTGGCCTTTTTTGTTAATTACGACTTTTCTTTTTACGGGACGTCGTGTGTTCGAGGGAAAAATTGTGATTCGATTAGATGTTGCATAAAGTGTGTGTGTGTGTGTGTGTGTGTGTCTTGATTTAACGACGAGGAGAAAGCTTTGTGAAGCGCTATGGACCTTTTCGAACATCGGATTTTGATGGATTGTCGTGTTTCCCAGAAGTTCGGTACCGTGTAGGATGGTCTTTTGTGGAAATTTATCTAATGAAATTTAACGTGTACAACACGAGAGTATGTTAATGTACGACCAACACTTACATGTCTTCGGTTTTCGTAAAAAGAAAATACGCGAGTGTAAGCATTTATTGGATAATTTAGCCCTGCATAATTTAAATTGTCAGTGAAAATATTATCGTGTTATAATTTAATGTTCAACGTATAACAAGGAATACGTCCAAGTTTTCTTTTGATAAAACCATTTTGCTAAAAACAATGTATGTTATATTGAAGGCACGAGCTTTAAAAGTCACAACGTGTATATAGAAGTGATACAATTGTAGTAGAAATCAGTTTTTCGAGCATTTGAATTATAGCTCTCAATGAGTAAAACAAACAGCCGTAAGTGTGCATGCATTAACATTTTTTACCCTCCGCCAAAACGAAAGGTTACTCAAATACAATTTAGACCGATCGACCAGTCAAACTCGCTATCAGCACTCGCGAGACTCTCGCCTCGTTCAGCTTTCCACTGCAACGAGCTTAATAATCCCTGCGCGCCGCACGAATCCCCATGCATCTAATCCATATCCCTTTCCCTCGCTCTCAGCGCACACCCAAATAACAAACAAAAAAAAAACGGTCGACGCCAAGTCGCTGCGGCAGCTCGTGCACACGCGCGTGACTTTCCTAGAAAGCCAGTGAAATTAAGTGCATCCTATCAGTCGGCTCATTAAGCGCACTTAACGACGGCATATACACAGTCTCTCTCTCGGCGGCTGCTGCAGCACTGCACACAGGGACCGAAAGAATCCCCCCCGGTTCCGTGCACACATGCAGAGATGCTTTACAATCGTTTCGAAAGTAAGTACACCTCTGTACACACATACACGCGCGCGGGCGCGCACCGCGGATTTAAAAATTTCCTTATATACCGCCCTGGTCGCTAAAAATGCCGAATCACGCCGTGAGCGTCTTGTATACTTTGTATACGATGCGGTTGCGCAACAGTTTTCTATCGAAGCACCAGAGATGTATGTATGCAGCACGAGTGCTGCTGCGGGCTGGGCTCTCAACTCGATATATGTGTGTGCCTGTCTGTGTGTCTGTGTGCGAGGGTGACGGGGAACGAGGTAAGAGGCGCGAATTTTCAGCTGCAATTTGTATAATTGAACGAGAGGCGGTGTCTCTCTATATCTCTGCCTCTCTCTCTCTCTCTCTCTCTCTCTCTCTTTCTAGCGGTGGGATTGGTTGATGAAATTTCGCATACCGAGTAGCTCTCTCTCCCTCTCTCTCTCTCTATCTGAACTCTTTGTCACGACTCGTACTTTTACTCTTTTCGAAATTAACCATTATATTAGTCGAATGTTGTTATTATACAATCGGTTCGTCGAATGCATATGCAAGAGTTTTGGGCTGTAAATCAATTTTTCTCGAGATCGAGCGATATCGACCGCTTTTTTTTCTACTGCTTTCAGGATCATTGGCTATGGCGGGATGCAAATATTAAACGAGTTTATTTGACATTTTTGTGATAAGAACGTTTTTTACGCCGCTCGTGCGTATGAATAACCAAATGCAACTGATGAATTTTAATCCTTACGATTTATATAATGCCTCGACAGTTATATTATAATGTTTGTCATATTTTATATCGGGCTGTTATGCATCTAAGTTTTGTAGCATGCTATAAATTGCTTCCAAATAGTTTTTCGAGTAAAGGTATCGATGCTGCGGAAAGCGACGAAAACCGGTACGTATATATAAATAAATAAACTATAGCGAACTGCGTTATGAATAAAGATTTACCGCGGACGTTTCGTTCGTTACAATTACGCTCATTATTTAAATTACAAAATAATATATATGCAAATATCAATCGATAACACAATAAAATTAGTTATCCGCTGGTTGCGTCATTCAATATTCAGGATGCTTATAAATTGTGTTTTCACACCACATTAATTTTCTTGTTAAAAAAAAGAAAGAATGAACGATAATGCGAAAAATGTTTTCAAGCTGCAAAAATTACGATTTTAATGTGAATCGCTTTATAACTTTCTTTAATATATGTTGATGAATGTATAGGCACACAGGTTTCTCAGCTATTAAATAAAAATCGTTACGCAAGCGGATTTTTATAGCTGCAAAACTCGTTATTTTAGAAAAATATATTTTATAACCACTAATCATGCTGTAAAAAGGACTCGCGCGCGCGCGATTTATAAAAAGATGATTTTCAAACCAGAAAAGCATTCGAACGGTTATTTCATAATTCGCTGAAAGGAAAATCTTCCTCCTCACCAGCCAGAACTCGTTAATTTTAATACACCTCTTTTTTTGTTCCCAATTATCAGTCTCCCCGTATCACGCATGATTCGAGCGTCGAAAATGATCCATTCGTCTAAGTTTCCACAAAGTACCAGCGATGAATCCGCAACAAGAAAGGCTCCCTATCGAATCGCTAAAATTCCACTTTTGCGCGAGAGTAGCTAAAAGCAGCTCCTCCCCGAGGAATTTCATAAGGGATTCATTATTCATTTTGCACGCTGTATACATCCGCGTGAGAAACCCGTCGAGAGAGAGAGAGAGAGAGAGAGAGCCCATATTATATACGTCCGAGGAAATAAGCGAGAGCGGGCATATAAGAAGCTTTTTAATTTAAAGAAAAAACTACTCGTGTACAACCCTCGAATGTGTGTAGCGGTTAAATTCGCACGCATCGGTAGCGCGCCATCGCGTAATAATCTTTCTCTCTCTCGTTCGATGACCAAAAATACACATAATAGCTTGGTAAACGAGATATGCGGGAGTGGATGGGGCTTTTTAACTGCTCAATAAGTTTTTCTCTTCATCGAGGAGCGAGAGATATATATCGGTGACTGTGAGTACATTCTAAATTCCTCGGGGAGAAGATTAATTCGGTGCTATGGGAAAATGCATAGATACCGCTGTTGCCGCTGCTATTGCTGCTTCGAGAGAGAGAAAGAGAGAGATGGAAAGTTGGATGTTTATCTCGTAATGAAGGATTGCATTTGGATAGATTTTCGGATTGATAAGAAGCTGTTGCTGCTGCTGCTGCTGCTACTGCTGGTTGCATTTGGTTTTTGTGTCTTCGAATCTTGATTAGACTATTTTTAAGCGTTGATGAAAAATAAACGGACGAGTTGAACAGATAAATATGAATCTGCGAGAGGAAATTCTTTTTGCGGTCTGTGTCTTACCGTACCTCGTTCATTCTACTTCAAGTACATAAATTGCCTATATATAATTCGTAATAACATCGTTCCCAGTTATAATATTGAAATCGTAATTAAATTAATCGTAAATTATAAACTTTCTCATTTCTAATCCTAATTAGCTCTGAAATTTGCATCAAAGTTGCAAAAAAAAAAGAAAATAAATCCCTTTAAAAAAAAAAAGAGAAACATATTTTACGAGACAAGTAAAAGAAAAAAACGTACAGCGCATCCAGTAAAAAAAGAATCTTCCCTAACGACGCTCCAAGGAAATTCCCTCAAGATTTTCATTCTCCCACATCAAACGAGGCCGCTCTTTTGCTCGCACGAAATCTCGTCTACGAGAAATTTCTCTCTCTCTCTCTCTCTCACCCCGCAGCTCATAGCCTATACACGTACGCGTGTACAGTCGCTCCTGTCGTCTCCTGCCATATAATACGACACACCAGCCCAACCAACACACACACACACACACACACTACACACAGAGCAAGAAAGCAAAACTGCGGGAGATCAGTGCGGCCGCTTAATAAGGTTACGTAAAAGCCGGGGCTAAGCACAGCATCGACAAGGGGGAAGAAACGCGAGGCACCTATACAGAGAAACTCTTCTAGAGAGGCCGCAAGTCGTGCGCGCATGTTTAAAATCCTGCTCTCTTTCTATAAGCTATACAGGCGTTTGCAAGAGACAGAGAGAGAGAGAGAGAGAGAGAGAGAGAGAGAGAGAGAGAGTCATGCAAGCCATAAGCGGTTGCGCGAACGCGGAAGAGTCTGCACGGCGGACCGACGTCTCTTTTCGCTGTCGCTTGCCATGCTCCATACGTAACGCGCTCGAGAGAGAGTCTCTCCCTCTTCCCCACTCTCTCTCTCTCTCTCTCTCTCTCTCTATGTTTATGTGCGAGCATACACATACATGGGTGAGATGTATGCTTTAAGAGGTGGAGAGGCATGTCTCCCGGTGCAGCCGAGCTGGGACGGAAAAAGGAGGAGAAAGATAGATCGGCATGGGAAAGCGCGCGCCCACGAGGATGCAAGTGCTCCATCTCTCTCTCTTCCTCTCTCTCTCTTTCTCTCTCTCTCTCTCTTTCTCTCTCTGAGCTTGGACCGTTGAGAGAGGAACATTTTTGTGCTTTAAGGATATTTGGAATAGTCGTGTACGTTTCTTGAGCTTCCGCGCCGGCTGAAATTTTAGCCTCCGAGAATTTGTGAATGTGTACGCTGGACGCCGCGGGAATTTCTTGTTGCTGGAATTTGGGGAGATGCGATTCGCGCTTCGTAGCGGTGATGGTTGTATAGTTTGTGAAGCTACGAATGTTTGAGGTTTAGCAAAATAGATGATTGCTTGGTGATTGTTTCGATGAACGTTATATAGAACTTGAACCGCATGAGGTGGCTCAGAATTATTCAATGAACATTCTACAACACACTAAAAACATTTCGAGAAAGAAATTGTAGTAATATACACATTCGATCTGAAAAGCTGTACTCTTTACTCTGTAATAAGCCGCAAAAGGTATACGAATCATCCCGGAATAATTGCTTGCCCATCAAAAAATCAATCCCCGCCGCATCGTTACCAAACGGCAAACACCAGAATCCGCAACCCGATGTACAAAGCTCGTCTAAAATCCCCGCCACTCAAGCAATCCCAACTCCACCGTTCAGCGAAAAAATCTCGCATGATTCCCTAGATACACGTATACTCGCAGCTGTACAAAAAGCCGCCACAGCTTAAGAGAAGCTCGACTCCGCCCTATGCGCGCTCTGCGATCCGCTTAAGCACACAATTTACGCTAATCCTGCCGGTGTATAACTTCCGAGATACAAACCGACTACGGAGCCATCAGGGAAAAAGAAGCTTCGAACTGCGCAGCCGGCAAAAAAGAAAAGCCGCGCGGATATTCAATCGGCGGTGCAGGTTCAGCTTAGCTATTCCGGTATTATGCGCGAGAGTACGCCTGTATAAACTATACCGAGAGTATAGCAGCTATTGAAGCGACGGTGGCGGCGGCGGCGGCGGCAGCGATTCCACGAAGGTATAGACAAAGTTGCGGCGTAATCGGCCGAGTTCGGGCAGTTTCCAACGAACTACATTGCCTCGATGCTTGCAGCTTGCCGAGTAATGGACGTAAGAATGGGAGAGAGAGAGAGAGAGAGAGAGAGAGAGGAGTTGAGTTGTGTGCTTTGTGGAAACTCGCTAAACATTTTCTTCTTATTTCGATTCTCGTTCGTTCACTCGCGCTTTCGAATCACTAACGATCCGACGACTCTTTTTTGGTAGCAAATCACTTTTGCAGCATTTCTAGAACAGTCGTGTCAATCTTATATTAATAATGAACGTTATCGCGATTCGATACCTTGACGACGGAAGACTTCAACACCTCGCGCAGTCGGGGACAGGCCAGGAATTTAGCCGCTCGCATCGTTGGTGCAATTCTCATGGAAATTCTTCAACGGGGGGGTTACGCCACCATATCGCATGTCCGCGTAATCTGGTTTCTCGATCGCGCGCCGCGCAGCGCTCGTCTCTTCTGCGCGGAAAGCTGCGGTACATAGGTGAATAATAATTGACGTTCGTCTCTCGCGCGCTCTCGAGTGTCGTTGATAAACGTTGTTTCTCGCGCTCACCGGACTACTCGTGCGGCCTGATGCTTCGGTTCTTTGCAGACTCGTTCCATTAACTCTATATCTCAATATTATAACGCTCGGCATGTCTAATTATTCATAAACCATCTTTACGTACATATTCAAATTAGCTCGCAAGCGTTTAAAAAAGTAATGCACTGAACGAGCGGATTAATTTCCTGGTTTTGAAAGAAGCCTAAGGAGAGAGGAAAAAAGTAAACACGATAAAGAGAGAAAACTATAAGAGGCGAAGATAGAGAGATAAAGCTACGGAGCGAATGGGGAAGGGAGGAGGGAGGGAAGAGTTGTGCCCCGGGGCTAAGCGCGCAATTAACATTTTGCGCGAGTCGCGAGGAGCTGCGTAG